>JAVTVY010007422.1:0-47796 GCA_036873755.1 Hanleya hanleyi | reverse complement strand
TTCTCAGGAATTACTTCATGGATCTTTCTCAAATTTGGTAAACAGGTCCCCCCTGGAGTCTAGTTGTGCAGATACCTTTTCTGGTCCGATTCGAAAATCCAATATGGCCACAAGTCGGCCATCTTGGATTTCCCCATGAAACCTTGTTATCGCGATTTCTCAGGAACTACTGCATGGATCTTTCTCAAATTTGGTTCACAGGTTTCCCTTGGGGTCTAATTGTGCAAGATACCTTTTCTGGTCCGATTCGAAAATCCAATATGGCCACAATGGCCATGCAGTACTTCCTGAGAAATCACGATAACAAAGTTGCATGGGGAAATCCAAGATGGGCATCTGATGGACATCTTGGATTTTGGAATCGGACCAGAAAAGGTATCTTGCACAACTGGACCACAAGGGGAATCTGTGTACCAAATTTGGCAAAGATCCATGCAGTAGTTCCTGAGAAATAGCGATAACAAGGTTTCTGATTCATGGGAAAATCCAAGATGGCTGCCTGGTGGCCATATTGGATATTCGAATCAGACCAGAAAAGGTATCTTGCACAACTAGATCCCAAGGGGAACCTGTGTACCGAATTTGAGGAAGATCCATGGAGTAGTTCCCGAGAAATAGCAATAACAAGGTTTCATGGGGAAATCCAAGATGGCCGCCTTGTGGCCATATTGGATTTTCGAATCGGACCAGAAAAGGTATCTTGCACAATTAGACCCCAAGGGAAACCTGTGAACCAAATTTGAGAAAGATCCATGCAGTAGTTCCTGAGAAATCGCGATAACAAGGTTTCATGGGGAAATCCAAGATGGCTGGCTGATGGCCATACTGAATTTTTGAATCGGACCAGAAAAGGTATCTTGCACAACTAGACCCCAAGGGGAACCTGTGTACCGAATTTGAGAAAGATCCATGCAATACTTTCTGAGAAATGACAATAACAAAGTTACATGGGGAAATCCAAGATGGCTGAGTGTTGGCCATATTGGATTTTTGTAAGCTAATGACAAGAGGATCTTTTTGTCCATTGTTACTAAGAACAAACGATTGATTTGTAATTTTGTTTACAGAATTTCGAATCTGAGCGAAAAAGATTGAAAAAGGGACACTGGAAAACAACAAGATATCATCTTTCTAACTTTAAGGAGTTTCAAGATTTCTAGAAACTGTACTTATGTCGGTTGTTATAGTACAAGAGAAAAGTTAGTCTGAAAGTGAATGTCCGGAGGATACTTCGTCTTCGTTTTGTAGTATTTTTTTTGCACGTGTCATCATTGGGTACTGGAAGCGAAGACAAATCTCTTCGACCCTTTGGCATGAGCTATGAAACATACTTAAGATTTTATAATTAGGAACGAATTCTGTTCCGTTTACTGGGCTAGTTTGAGATATCTCTTTTAAGATACATGTACCATGCTCGAAAATAGTAAGATGATACAATACTTAATACTGAAGGGATCCGCGCAGTATTTGAAAATGCAATATGGCCACCAGGCGCCCATCTTGGATTTCCCCTTGAAACATAGTTATCGTGAATTCTCAGGAACTACTTCATGGATCTTTCTGAAATTTTGTACACAGGTCAAAATGGGGCCTAGTTGTGCAAGATATCTTTTTTGGTCCGATTCGAAAATCCAAGTTTCGCTTCAAATTAATACGGTATTCCCGAGTTGTGACGGTGCATCACACGAGTCGGCGGATCAAACGGTGGGACATATTCTATATAGTGACTATAGAGAATGGCCATACCTTCACCTTCCATATCAATAGGTTCAAATAATTCGGAATTAAAATGTATTTCTTCAAATTTTAAATCAGTTTTCTTTAGTCCAGTGAACTGCCCCACTGTTTCGTCTGCCGACGGGTCAGGCTACATTAGGCGACGTCACTCTTGCGACACAACGCTACAACTCGACAACTGTACACTACTGAGTGTTTCGATCCAAGGGAGATAATCAGGATTCAGACACTTTCGAAGTTTCAACATTACTGCGCGGATCCCTTCAGTATTACGTATTGTACCATCTTACTATTTTCGAGCATGGTACATGTATCTTAAAAGAGATATCTCAAACTAGCCCAGTAAACGGAACAGAATTCGTTCCTAATTATAAAATCTTAAGTATGTTTCATAGCTCATGCCAAAGGGTCGAAGAGATTTGTCTTCGCTTCCAGTACCCAATGATGACACGTGCAAAAAAAAATACTACAAAACGAAGACGAAGTATCCTCCGGACATTCACTTTCAGACTAACTTTTCTCTTGTACTATAACAACCGACATAAGTACAGTTTCTAGAAATCTTGAAACTCCTTAAAGTTAGAAAGATAACATCTTGTTGTTTTGCAGTGTCCCTTTTTCAATCTTTTTCGCTCAGATTCGAAATTCTGTAAACAAAATTACAAATCAATCGTTTGTTCTTAGTAACAATGGACAAAAAGATCCTCTTGTCATTAGCTTACAAAAATCCAATATGGCCAACACTCAGCCATCTTGGATTTCCCCATGTAACTTTGTTATTGTCATTTCTCAGAAAGTATTGCATGGATCTTTCTCAAATTCGGTACACAGGTTCCCCTTGGGGTCTAGTTGTGCAAGATACCTTTTCTGGTCCGATTCGAAAATTCAATATGGCCATCAGGCAGCCATCTTGGATTTCCCCATGAAACCTTGTGATCGCGATTTCTCAGGAACTACTGCATGGATCTTTCTCAAATTTGCTACACAGGTTCTCCATGGCGTCTAGTTGTGCAAGATAGCTTTTCTGGTCCGATTCGAAAATCCAATATGGCCACAAGTCGGCCATCTTGGATTTCCCCATGAAACCTTGTTATCGCGATTTCTCAGGAACCACTGCATGGATCTTTCTCAAATTTGGTTCACAGGTTTCTCTTGGGATCTAATTGTGCAAGATACCTTTTCTGGTCCGATTCGAAAATCCAATATGGCCACAAGGCGCCCATCTTGGATTTCCCCATGAAACCTTGTTATTGCTATTTCTCGGGAACTACTGCATGGATCTTTCTCAAATTCGGTACACAGGTTCCCCATTGGGATCTAGTTGTGCAAGATACCTTTTCTGGTCTGATTCGAATATCCAATATGGCCACCAAGCAGCCATCTTGAATTTTCCCATGAATCAGAAATCTTGTTATCGCTACTTCTCAGGAACTACTGCATGGATCTTTGTCAAATTTGGTACACAGATTCCCCTTGTGGTCCAGTTGTGCGAGATACCTTTTCTGGTCCGATTCCAAAATCCAATATGTCCATCAGATACCCATCTTGGATTTCCCCATGAAACTTTGTTATTGTGATTTCTCAGGAACTACTGCATGGATCTTTGTCAAATTTGGTACACATGCTCCCCTTGTGATCTAGTTGTGCAAGATACCTTTTTCTCTCCGATTCGAAAATCCAACATGGCCAGCAGGCGGCCATCTTGGATCTACCCATGCAACTTTGTTATCGTGATTTCTGCATGGATCTTTCTCAAATTTGGTACATAGGTTCCCGTTGGGGTCTAGTTGTGCAAAATACCCTTATCTGGTCCGATTCGAAAATGCAATATGGCCACCAGGCGTCCATCTTGGATTTCCCCTTGAAACATAGTTATCGTGAATTCTCAGGAACTACTTCATGGATCTTTCTGAAATTTTGTACACAGGTCCCACATGGGGCCTAGTTGTGCAAGATATCTTTTTTGGTCCGATTCGAAAATCCAAGTTACGCTTCAAATTAATACGGTATTCCCGAGTTGTGACGGTGCATCACACGAGTCGGTGGATCAAACGGTGGGACATATTCTATATAGTGACTATAGAGAATGTCCATACCTTCACCTTCCATATCAATAGGTTCAAATAATTCGGAATTAAAATGTATTTCTTCAAATTTTAAATCAGTTTTCTTTAGTCCAGTGAACTGCCCCACTGTTTCGTCTGCCGACGGGTCAGGCTACATTAAGCGACGTCACTCTTGTGACACAACGCTACAACTCGACAACTGTACACTACTGCGATCCAAGGGAGATAATCAGGATTCAGACACTTTCGAAGTTTCAACATTACTGCGCGAATCCCTTCAGTATTAAGTATTGTACCATCTTACTATTTTCGAGCATGGTACATGTATCTTAAAAGAGATATCTCAAACTAGCCCAGTAAACGAAACAGAATTCGTTCCTAATTATAAAATCTGAAGTATGTTTCATAGCTCATGCCAAAGGGTCGAAGAGATTTGTCTTCGCTTCCAGTACCCAATGATGACACGTGCAAAAAATAATACTACAAAACGAAGACGAAGTATCCTCCGGACATTCACTTTCAGACTAACTTTTCTCTTGTACTATAACAACCGACATAAGTACAGTTTCTAGAAATCTTGAAACTCCTTAAAGTTAGAAAGATGATATCTTGTTGCTTTCCAGTGTCCCTTTTTCAATCTTTTTCGCTCAGATTCGAAATTCTGTAAACAAAATTACAAATCAATCGTTTGTTCTTAGTAACAATGGACAAAAAGATCCTCTTGTCATTAGCTTACAATTATGGGACAATGGTGGGCGCCAAGATCCTTCAGGATCTCTCGTATATACTACTGTGGCTGATACTCCCATGGTCATAGGATACAAGACAATTTTCTTGTCGATGATCCATGTTCCTTCCATGATGAATCTTGTTGATTGCTGCCTATATCACCTTCCTCATACTAAAACCGTTAGGAGCCAACAGATTATACGAAGATGAAACCGTTACTGGCAAGTATCTTTGTTACAGGCAAGTATATTGGCAGAGAGTCAAGTATTTTTGAATAGGGTAATTAACAGTTTTCAAGAACTTCCTGCAGTAAGGTCAAATGAAACTTCAATGCAAAACATCCATGTACGCCCGTAGTTCACGATCAGTGTGTGATCTGTAGATATTTAAGGTCTGGTACCCTATAACCTATTGAAGTCAGTTCCTACAATGATTAATTCCGGCGTTCATTGCAATCGTCTAAATTATTCACATGATAAAGCAGGGCCCATTCTTCCATTAGAATAATTAGTAGGCGAAACACATATCACTTTCACGACTGCATGTACTTTTCATAAAACTACGAGGGTTAGTCAAATATTTGCATTGTCATTGAAATTGAATACCGGTAATTACAATTAAAGTGAAGGTAAAGGCTGTGACAATACACACACTGTCTGTGGAAGAACTATTTTAAAAATATCATTTGGAAGCAACAAATATTTTTTGTGATTTTTTCCCTTCCAAAAAAAAAATTCCAAACACCGGAATTATTGACTGGTGCAACAATCGACTGGGGTCGGCCATGTCAGTGTATCGAGTAGCCTTGCGCCAATGAAAACGCTTGTACGTAGCACGTGATATTTTCCTGTGACGTAGTGTCACTTTGTTGTGGCATTACTGTAACACGAATTTCCTCTTTTGACAGTGCGTAACATTCAACGACCCCATTTACAATCTCAGTCGTATAATTGCACTTCAGCCTTTCTTTTCCCCCATCAACAACAGTTACCTACCCAAATTTGATGGCACTGCCCGTGTTGAATGTGTTCTCGCTCGATTCAGCCATATCCGAGAGCATCGACCACACCGACACCACAGAACATTCCCCAATCGATCGACATGATCGGGTTCATCGCCAGAGTCGCTGGAATCTTCGTCACTTGAACTCTCACTACTTCCGTCGACATCGGAGCGTTTTGGTTCAAACTGGTAACCCTGCAAACCTTCATTTGTCTCTTCGTCTATCATCCTCGTACGTCGCCATGTTTACATGCTTACTACGCTTTCTAACTCCACGAAGTAGAGAGCTCCAAGGTGATACAACGTCACTGCGGCGGCCGGGGAACAGTAATACAACGGAGATAGTTTCGTTCCTACTCGGTGCAAAAAAAAAAAAATCCAAAAAATTATTTGTTGCCGCTGTTTGATACTTCCAATGTAGCTCTTTTCCACAGAGTGCATGTTGCCTCAGCCTTTACGTTCACTTTAAGCAACCTGGCGCTGAACCCTTGTTTTTCAACCTACCACCATTGACTAAAAATACTTTATCCAATTGAAGTCGTTCATATTAACCTTGGCGATGAAGATAATGATTTTACCTTGATTAGGTGACTCGTAACTTAGATGACGTATGGATTTATGGCGATCATTTGGTTTTCTCACAATTTTTCGGTTATACCCAGTAGGATTCACGAAGACATTTTGATATGTCACAAGCAAAACAAGCGAGATGCCTTCTGTTGCAGTTAGTAACTGCATGGTTCGGTCTTATTTTCTCCTAAAATGACCAGATTGGATCTAATTAGATAGACATGCAACCGTTCACCCAAATCCATGCAACAAAGTCGCGAACAAACGGTAAAATTTGATTTGACGAATTCCCATGCGGTAGCCTACTCGTGGCCGTAAGAGTGTTTCTGGCTACTCACCGCCACCTCAACCACCTCCACCACCATCAACAACCCGCTGAAGTGTCCCTGATATACTATTCGGGGCGAAGTACCGGGAGTAAAAGTAGTGCGCATCTGCGAATGGCAGAGATATAATGCACTGTGTGGAGTTTGACAATCTGAGACGAGCCAGCGATTGAAGAAAAAATGTCGGGTCTTGCACTATGCTGCCTTCACGTCCGGATTAATCCGGGGGGGGGATACAAATTCTACACAATTGCATATTATTATATGAGAGAGAGAGAGAGAGAGAGAGAATTAAGGTTTAATGTCGCAGCAATATCTCAGCTATATAGCGAAGATCAAACAAAATTATAAGTATTCTAACAAAAACAATTCAACCATCCAGTAATCCAGAAGTAATCAACACAACACACCAAAAGACATGCACATACATTAATACTTATTTAACAAACCGATTTCTTTCAAATAACCTAAAATACAGTCTTCTTTTACCCGACTAAAAAGATCTTCTGAATTAGATGCTTGATGAAAACTGTGAGATCTTCGTGGCATGGAATACACTTTGGGGCTGGTTCCTTTTTTAGTAAATGTTCGTGGGTTAATCGGGTATGGCCTACTTCTATTCCATCTAATTTTCTTCACCACATGTGTGTGTGGGAGGGAGGGGGTGGGGTGGAGGGTCTTATTGAGAGCTGGGTGGAAATGCAAAACATGGTTTTCGCGATGATTCTGCGCAGGCAGTCATTCTACAGTAAAGGTCAGTTTTCATGTCCCTGGGTCAAAACAGCTAAAAATCTTTGCATTAGGCGGCCTATAATGTTGGTGTTCGTAATATATCGTTAATATAAGGATTTCTAAAGATCAGATACCGGTTAACGAATAAAAAAGGCTTCGTTTGCATTTTTGCTGAGTAATTTACGATTCTTTCTACCAACACAAAATACATGTCCCCTACCGCTTTCTCTGAAACTGTCAGTGATGAAAAAGACATTAAAAAACGGTATGTTTTGTCGCAGTTCATTTTATTGTAAAAAATATGAAGGATATTTGTTGTTCCTTGCAAAGTGAGAAGTAAATATATTATAATTTTCAATAAATTCTCAGACGTTTCCTCCAAATTCTCTGTCCCCGCGCCGCCTGTCATCTACGTCACGGCGAAATGACCTGATCTCTGGTGGCAGCTGGAGGTGGCATTAGGCGATCACATGGTTAACAGTAGTTCCCACTGCCGGCGTTTTTGAAGTAATGTGTAAAGTATGATGGCCGATAGGGTCCATCGCTGCGTGCGTTTAGTTTGTGGCATGCGAAGGGGCGAAAGGGCGAAGGGACTATGCGAAGGGGCGAAGGCGCGAAGGCGCGATGCGATGCAAAAATAACGATGCGAAGCGGCTATGCGAAGGGGCGAAGGCGCGATGCGAAGGGGCGAAGGCGCGATGCGAAGGGGCGAAGGCGCGATGCGATGCAAAAATAGCGGCTATGCGAAGGGGCGAAGGGGCTATGCGAAGGGGCGAAGGGGCTATACGAAGGGACGAAGGGGCTATGCGAAGGGGCTATGCGAAGGGGCGAAGGGGCGATGGAGCGAAGGGGCGAAGGGGCGATGGAGCGAAGGGGCGAAGGGGCGATGGAGCGATGGACCGAAGGCGCGAAGGGGCGATGGAGCGAAGGGGCGAAGGCGCGATGGAGCGAAGGGGCGATGTAATACGTCACTGACTTGGATTTGCGCATGTCTGAATGCGAAACCGGAAGGCGAAGGGGCGAAGGGGTGATGGAGCGAAGGGGCGAAGGCACGATGGA
Organism: Hanleya hanleyi; assembly: GCA_036873755.1. Lineage (NCBI taxonomy): Eukaryota > Metazoa > Mollusca > Polyplacophora > Lepidopleurida > Hanleyidae > Hanleya > Hanleya hanleyi. Next base: position 39,575 of record JAVTVY010007422.1, on the reverse strand, counting down.
GCGAAGACGCGAAGGGGCGATGGAGCGATGGAGCGAAGGGGCGAAGGGGCGATGGAGCGAAGGCGCGAAGGGGTGATGGATCGATGGAGCGAAGGGGCGATGGAGCGAAGGCGCGATGGAGCGAAGGCGCGAAGGGGCGATGGAGCGAAGGCGCGAAGGGGCGATGGAGCGAAGGCGCGAAGGGGCGATGGAGCGAAGGGGCGATGTGACGACACTGACCTGGATTTGCGCATGTCTGAATGACAACGAGGGTTATTTGGTCCGTGTAACACTTGACAATTCAGCTTTTCATCTTGCAAAATTGAACGTAGAAAGATGGAAAGCTCTACATCGCTCCTGTATTCGAGCTTTCCATCTCGCAAAATTGAAAGCAGAAAGATGGAAAGCTCAACATCGCTCCCGTATTCCAGCTTCCCAAAATGAGTTTATGTCATGTAGAAATACGAGAGCGATACTTTATTAAAATTGATCTGGTTTCTCCAAACTTACAACATTTGCATCTACGACAAATGTGTGCGTGCACCTTGCACAGTTCAATTTTCGTTTTTTTTGTTTGTTTTTGGTTTCGCATAATCAAAAATTGAAATTTGATCGTCAATGGGATTACAAAAACAAAAAAAGAAAATTGAAATTGTTTTTTTTCGTTTTTGTTTGTTTGTTTGTTTGTTTGTTCGTTTATTCACCAGATAAAACATATGTACAATAAAGTTGAAATTTATACACATACATCATGGAAATCTGACGGTATGAAAACCCCAAAGGGCTTGTAATGTCCCAAGTAATATAAAAATGAATATTTAAAGACAGACTTATACTGGATTTAGATAAACAAGACTGGGTGAAGATTAAGTATAAATTCGGTGAATAAACAGAAATCATAAATGAACCATGTGCATTTGTTTGCCATATAACATATTCCTGGGTCGGTGAGAGTCTTATACATTAAGTAAATATTCTTTCAGTTTTGATTTGAATAGTGATATGGATTCACATGACTTTAAGGTTGACGGCAACTTGTTCCATTCTTTTGGAGCAATGATTTTAGGAGTATGTAAAGAAAGATTTGTCCGATAGAAAGGTCGATATAAATTATGCAAATGACCACGCGTAGGGTAGTCGTGTACCTGGAACTGCCTCGTAAAATAATTTTGAAATCGAACTGGAACAAACTCGAATTTATGAAGAAACTTATGGGCAAACTGGAGAGTGAGGTAAAGGTTCAGTTCTGACAATCTCAGGATCTTGTAGGAGGCAAACAAAGGCGCAGTGTGCTCAAGTCTAGAGCTCAGTGAAATAATTCTAACGACTCTCTTCTGCAGTAAAACAAGTGTATGAAGATGACTCGGATAAGTATTAGACCATACCAGATTGCAATAAGATATATATGGATAAATCAAAGAATAATAAAGAATTTTGCTTCACGCAAAAATGAAAATCAAATATTGAAAATTGCCTCGACTTGTCCGTTTTTCGTTTTTTTGATTTTAACTTCGACTTATCAATGCTAAGTTCGCACGTGGAAGGGTTATGATGTAACTTCCGTTACGGCGAGTAGAATAGAAAACGCAAATCGTGTCGTATAAGAGGTGTGGAGCGTGAGAGGCATGTGACCCACCAGGCCATCCTCGGGAGACAGTGTATCGATCGATTTGTTAGGGTATCTATACACTGCCTTGGTTAGTTGCCCACGGTAGTTCTGGATAAAAATAGATCAAGGGGAGTAGTATACAGACGGCATATTGCCTTTCATTGACCTGGCGTAAGAATCTGGCGTAGAGGTCAAGTGCATTATAGTACCGGCAAAAACCGGCAAAGGTGTGCGCCGTCTCAAAAAGGACGCCGTCTCATGTGGAGGTCACGTGATCGTCAAGTGATGGGGCATGTATTCCTCCACATTGATGCGGTCTGGCGGTGATGCGGTCTGCCTCCGCGGACAGAAAGTAGCCTCAAATACGTGGGTTTTCGTGAGAATGTTCGGCAATCTTCAGGGGCGGGAGGGGCCCGTAGTGGACTGATTGGATCGACTGAGGTGTCAACGTGAAGCGATCCTCCAGGACCATCCAGTCATGGGTGGGTGCATGTAAAATTAGGATTTGTCCTGAAAATATAAAAAGCGGAACACGGACTTTACCCCTACACTAGGGGGAAACCCCTATCAACCCTATCCCAAAAGGCTAATATCGGTCCCTGGCTTATCTGGGCCTGCTGAGGGAGTGGGGGAGTGGGTGTATGTAAAATGAGGATTTGCCCCAAAAATATAAAAGGCGGAATACGGACTTTACCCCTACAATAGGGGAAAAGCCCTATCAACCCTATCCTAAAGGGCGAATATCGGTCCCCGGGCTTATCGGGTTCTGGGTGCATGGGTGGGTACATGTAAACGTTTCTCCAGAAAAGATATAAAAAACGGAACACGAGTGAGTGAGTGAGTGAGTGAGTTTGAGTTTGAGTTTGAGTTTGAGTGTGGGTGAGTGAGTGAGTGAGTGAGTGAGTGAGTGAGTGAGTGAGTGAGTGAGTGAGTGAGTGAGTCGTGCCCAACGCCCATGAGGCGTGCCCAACGCCCGTCTTAACGCATGGACGCACTAACGATGGTGAGTGAGTGAGTGAGTGAGTGAGTGAGTGAGTGAGTGAGTGAGTGAGTAGGTGGGATCCGACTGGACTAATGTATCGTCTGTTTTCATCATTTTGCGCATGCGCAGTCTGGTCGTAGTATAGAAAGCAGGCATTTTGAGGATTCGTGGAGGTTTGTTGAGTGATTGAGGGATCATACCTGGTCAAATGTACCGTGTGGGGTATCAGTTTTACATCCGTATCCTCATCTTACATTTAGGAGTAGTATAGAAAGCAACAATTTTGGGGCCCCTAGCTCCCAGCTCCGAGTTCCCGCCTGCCTCATCCCCGAGCTCCGAGCTCCCGACTACTCCATCCCCGAGCTCCGAGCTCCCGTCGTTACGCCTTAACGCCTGTCGTTACGCCTTAACATCCTAGCATGTGATGTGACAGTTTGGTAGGGGGGACCATTTCGCCCCCCCCCCAGGCCAGGTAGGGTTAACGCTTCAACGCCCTGGTGAACTACCTCAGAAGCCCTGATTTTCATGGAATTGCCCGTAGGGCATAGGGTACACCAGGGTGCGGGTGCACCAGGTATGTGTGTGTGTGCGCCTGCGTACCATGACGTCACTTCCGGGCAGCGCAGGGTCAAAGGTCACTTCCGGTCACGTGGTCAAACGTCACTTCCGGTCACATGACCGAAAGTGCACTCAGAGTTCAAACGTTAATCGTCCTCCAAAACCCCTTTATCGCTCGTTAAGGCGCTGAGACGGGCGTTAAGGCGTAAAGATAGGGCGTTAAGGCATTGAGACGGGCGTTAAGGCGTAACGACGGGTGTTGACGGGCGTTGAGACGGGCGTTAAGGCGTAACGACGGGCGTTGACAGTCGTCACTGCTTTTCGATGTATTGGTGGCAATTCCATGAAAATCGTTACTGTCTATAAAAGCAAGTGTATTGCCAAAACACACATAGTGGACGTTCAACAGTCAATATGGCTTATACTTGCTCTGAGTACCAACGCACGTTCACCAGAGGTTACGATATGATGAGACACGAGAAAAATATACATGGGATTGAAGACTCCGAGGCACAAGAAGCCGATACAGTGAGTGAGTGAATAGAATTTAACGTCGCTTTCAACAATATTTCAGCTATATCACGACGAACCAACTAAGCACCACCCAGCCCAGTTGTGTTCCTGCTACTTCAAAGACGAAATCTTTGAAGCAGCATGGAACTAGACACCCTCCATCCACCCTATAAAACACTGAGGACAGCGCACAAGACACAGACAGGACGCTTACATGGTGCAATAAAGACAAGTGATATTACAGTGCTAGACATCAAATTATCAAGTTTCTGTTGCTTCTCAGCAAAATGCATTGAAGCAACAGAAACCTGAACCCACCCAACCACCCGCCGATACAGAGATTGATGAGAGTCTATCTACTGATACGGAGAACTTGACCTCAGATAGCCTACATCCCAGGAAAGTGAGGAAGAACCTACCTTCTGGGATCGTATTGTGACAGCAGCTATCAATACTCATGCTGCAGCGATCGAGGCCGCCGGACAGGATAGCTCACGCCCCTGCATCAGGAAAACAAGCCAGGGCGATCTATGAACGGTATACCTTACTACCGCTTGAAATGAAAGACGATCCCACGCACAGGTCCATCATGAAGACCAAGTGTCACAAGGAAGAGGATATGGGGCTACCGCCTACTGAGGCCCTGGAAAATGCGATCAGGATGCGCAAACAACTCTTTCAGGACATGCTGCCCGAACAATATCCAGGCCTGCCCGACGACGATTAGGTCTCACCGAGCAAAGGTGAAAGTTTCTGAAACGGCGACTTCTGATTGGACAAGAGCAGCCGAGAATACATCTAACGCAGTAACGGGCAAGAACGAATATGACTGATACAGCGCCAAATGGCGACCTCTGATTGGACAAGAGTCTTCTTGAATTGTAAACATACCCAACGCGGCTCCCCCAGCGTGGGTATGATGTACTGGAGGGGAGAATAAACCATATGAAAAAAAAACCATGTTGTTGTTGTTGTTATTCTCTCATCCCTCATTCTTTATTGCTGTTGCTTTTCTTTCATCTGTGTATATCATGGCGTCAAGGCGTTATGCTAGGGTGTTAAGGCGTAACGACGGGAGCTCGGAGCTCGGGGATGGAGTAGTCGGGAGCTCGGAGCTCGGAGATGAGGCAGGCGGGAACTCGGAGCTCGGAAACCCAAAATTGTTGCTTTCTATACTACTCCTAAATGTAAGATGAGGACACGGATGTAAAACTGATACCCCACACGGTCCATTTGACCAGGTATGATCACTCCATCACTCAACAAACCTCCACGAATCCCCAAAATGCCTGCTTTCTATACTACGACCAGACTGCGCATGCGCAAAATGATGAAAACGGACGATACATTAGTCCAGTCGGATCCCACCTACTCACTCACTCACTCACTCACTCCCTCACCATCGTTAGTGCGTCCATGCACTATGACGGGCGTTGGGCACGCCTCACTCACTCACTCACTCACTCACTCACTCACTCACTCACTCACTCACTCACTTACTCACTCACACTCAAACTCACTCACTCACTCACTCACTCACACACTCACTCACAGGAAAGTACCCGGATGTAGGTCAGACAGGCTAAACATGTTCCCCAGGGTCACGCCCGATTCACGCCTACCGGAAGTGACGTCATACACCTACGCATCCTAACACCAGATACAGAGTAGTACACTTGCACTCATTGACCTTTGTGCACTTAAAGAGCATATTGACGCTCATTGACCCCAAGAGGTCAAAGGTCAATGTGAATGAATATCCTGTGACTATACTTTGGGATAGGGTTGATAGGAGTTTTCCTCTATTGTAGGGGTAAAGTCCGTGTTCCGCTTTTTATATTTTTTCTGGAGACACTTTTACATACACCCACCCGATTAGCCAGGAGACCGATATTTGCCCTTTGGGATAGGGTTGATAGGGAGTTTTCCCCTATTGTAGGGGTAAAGTCCGTGTTCCGCTTTTTATATTTTCGGGGGACAAATCCTCAATTTACATACGCCCACCCGATTGACTTGATAGGCAGAACCCGATAAGCCCGGAAACCGATATTTGCCCTTTGGGATAGGGTTGATAGGAGTTTTCCCCTATTGTAGGGGTAAAGTCCGTGTTCCGCTTTTTATATTTTCGGGACAAATCCTCAATTTACATGCACCCACTCCCCCACCCTACCTCTCTCAGCAGGCCCCGATAAGCCCGGGGGACCGATATTCGCCCTTTGGGATAGGGTTGATAGCAGTTTTCCCCTATTGTAGGGGTAAAATCCGTGTTCCGCTTTTTATATTTTCGGGACAAATCCTCAATTTACATGCACCCACTCCCCCACCCTACCTCTCTCAGCAGGCCCCGATAAGCCAGGGACCGATATTAGCCCTTTGGGATAGGGTTGATAGGAATTTTCCTCTATTGTAGGGGTAAAGTCCGTGTTCCGCTTTTTATATCTATTCTGGAGAAACTTTTGCATGTACCCATCCATGCACCCAGAACCCGATAAGCCCGGGGACCGATATTCGCCCTTTAGGGTAGGGTTGATATGGGTTTCCCCCTATTGTAGGGGTAAAGTCCGTTTTCGGCCTTTTATATTTTTGGGGCAAATCCTCATTTTACATACACCCACTCCCCCACTCTCTCAGCAGGCCTCGATACGCCAGGGACCGATATTAGCCCTTTGGGATAGGGTTGATAGGGGGTTTCCCCTAGTGTAGGGGTAAAGTCCTTGTTCCGCTTTTTATATTTTCGGGACAAATCCTAATTTTACATGCACCCACCCATGACTGGATGGTCCTGAAGGAGCGCTTCACTTTGACACCTCACTCGATCCAATCAGTCCACTACGGGCCCCTCCCGCCCCTGAAGATTGCCGAACATTCTCACGAAAACCCACGTATTTGGGATTACTTTCTGTTCGCGGAGGCAGACCGCATCACCGCCAGACCGCATCACTGCGGAGGAATACATGACCCATGCACTTGACGATCACGTGACCTCCACATGACCACCACATGAGACGGCGTCCTTTTTGAGACGGCGCACACCTTTGCCGGTTTTTGCCGGTACTATAATGCACTTGACCTCTACGCCAGATTCTTACGCCAGGTCAATGAGAGTCAATATGCCGTCTGTATACTACTCCCTTTGATCTATTTTTATCCAGAACTACCGTGGGCAACTAACCAAGGCAGTGTATAGATACCCTAACAAATCGATCGATACACTGTCCTGTGACTATACTTTGGGATAGGGTTGATAGGAGTTTTCCCCTACTGTAGGGGTAAAGTCCGTGTTCCGCTTTTTATATTTTTTCTGGAGAAACTTTTACATACACCCACCCGATTAGCCAGGAGACCGATATTTGCCCTTTGGGATAGGGTTGATAGGAGTTTTCCCCTATTGTAGGGGTAAAGTCCGTGTTCCGCTTTTTATATTTTTTTCGGGGGACAAATCCTCAATTTACATACGCCCACCCGATTGACTTCATAGGCAGAGCCCGATAAGCCCGGAAACCGATATTTGCCCTTTGGGATAGGGTTGATAGGAGTTTTCCCCTATTGTAGGGGTAAAGTCCGTGTTCCGCTTTTTATATTTTCGGGACAAATCCTCAATTTACATGCACCCACTCCTCCACCCTACCTCTCTCAGCAGGCCCCGATAAGCCCGGGGGACCGATATTCGCCCTTTGGGATAGGGTTGATAGGAGTTTTCCCCTATTGTAGGGGTAAAATCCGTGTTCCGCTTTTTATATTTTCGGGACAAATCCTCAATTTACATGCACCCACTCCCCCACCCTACCTCTCTCAGCAGGCCCCGATAAGCCAGGGACCGATATTAGCCCTTTGGGATAGCGTTGATAGGGGTTTTCGTCTATTGTAGGTGTAAAGTCCGTGTTCCGTTTTTTATATCTATTCTGGAGAAACTTTTACATGTACCCACCCATGCACCCAGAACCCGATAAGCCCGGGGACCGATATTCGGCCTTTAGGGTAGCGTTGATAGGGGGTTTCCCCTATTGTAGGGGTAAAGTCCGTATTCGGCCTTTTATATTTTTGGAGCAAATCCTCATTCTACATACACCCACTCCCCCACTCTCTCAGCAGGCCCCGATGAGCTAGTGACCGACATTAGCCCTTTGGGATAGGGTTGATAGGGGGTTTCCACTAGTGTAGGGGTAAAGTCCGTGTTCCGCTTTTTATATTTTCGGGACAAATCCTAATTTTACATGCACCCACCCATGACTGGATGGTCCTGGAGGAGCGCTTCACTTTGACACCTCACTCGATCCAATCAGTCCACTACGGGCCCCTCCCGCCCCTGAAGATTGCCGAACATTCTCACGAAAACCCACGTATGTGGGACTACTTTCTGTCCGCGGAGGCAGACCGCATCACCGCCAAACCGCATCACTGTGGAGGAATACATGACCCATGCACTTGACGATCACGTGACCTCCACATGACCACCACATGAGACGGCGTCCTTTTTGAGACGGCGCACACCTTTGCCGGTTTTTGCCGGTACTATAATGCACTTGACCTCTACGCCAGATTCTTACGCCAGGTCAATGAGAGTCAATATGCCGTCAGTATACTACTCCCGTTGACCTATTTTTATCCAGAACTACCGTGGGCAACTAACCAAGGCAGTGTATAGATACCCTAACAAATCGATCGATACACTGTCCTGTGACTATACTTTGGGATAGGGTTGATAGGAGTTTTTCCCTATTGTAGGGGTAAAGTCCGTGTTCCCCTTTTTATATTTTTTCTGGAGAAACTTTTACATACACCCACCCGATTAGCCAGGAGACCGATATTTGCCCTTTGGGATAGGGTTGATAGGAGTTTTCCCCTATTGTAGGGGTAAAGTCCGTGTTCCGCTTTTTATATTTTCGGGGGACAAATCCTCAATTTACATACGCCCACCCGATTGACTTGATAGGCAGAGCCCGATAAGCCCGGAAACCGATATTTGCCCTTTGGGATAGGGTTGATAGGAGTTTTCCCCTATTGTAGGGGTAAAGTCCGTGTTCCGCTTTTTATATTTTCGGGACAAATCCTCAATTTACATGCACCCACTCCCCCACCCTACCTCTCTCAGCAGGCCCCGATAAGCCCGGGGGACCGATATTCGCCCTTTGGGATAGGGTTGATAGGAGTTTTCCCCTATTGTAGGGGTAAAATCCGTGTTCCGCTTTTTATATTTTCGGGACGAATCCTCAATTCACATGCACCCACTCCGCCACCCTACCTCTCTCAGCAGGCCCCGATAAGCCAGGGACCGATATTAGCCCTTTGGGATAGCGTTGATAGGGGTTTTCCTCTATTGTAGGTGTAAAGTCCGTGTTCCGCTTTTTATATCTATTCTGGAGAAACTTTTACATGTACCCACCCATGCACCCAGAACCCGATAAGCCCGGGGACCGATATTCGCCCTTTAGGGTAGGGTTGATAGGGGTTTTCCCCTATTGTAGGGGTAAAGTCCGTATTCGGCCTTTTATATTTTTGGGGCAAATCCTCATTTTACATACACCCACTCCCCCACTCTCTCAGCAGGCCCCGATAAGCCAGGGACCGATATTAGCCCTTTGGGATAGGGTTGATAGGGGGTTTCCCCTAGTGTAGGGGTAAAGTCCTTGATCCGCTTTTGATATTTTCGGGACAAATCCTAATTTTACATGCACCCACCCATGACTGGATGGTCCTGGAGGAGCGCTTCATTTTGACACCTCACTCGATCCAATCAGTCCACTACGGGCCCCTCCCGCCCCTGAAGATTGCCGAACATTCTCACGAAAACCCACGTATTTGGGACTACTTTCTGTCCGCGGAGGCAGACCGCATCACCGCCAGACCGCATCACTGCGGAGGAATACATGCCCCATGCACCTGACGATCACGTGACCTCCACATGACCTCCACATGAGACGGCGTCCTTTTTGAGGCGGCGCACACCTTTGCCGGTTTTTGCCGGTACTATAATGCACTTGACCTCTACGCCAGATTCTTACGCCAGGTCAATGAGAGTCAATATGCCGTCTGTATACTACTCCCCTTGATCTATTTTTATCCAGAACTACCGTGGGCAACTAACCAAGGCAGTGTATAGATACCCTAACAAATCGATCGATACACTGTCCTGTGACTATACTTTGGGATAGGGTTGATAGGAGTTTTCCCCTATTGTAGGGGTAAAGTCCGTGTTTCGCTTTCATATTTTTTCTGGAGAAACTTTTACATACACCCACCCGATTAGCCAGGAGACCGATATTTGCCCTTTGGGATAGGGTTGATAGGAGTTTTCCCCTATTGTAGGGGTAAAGTCCGTGTTCCGCTTTTTATATTTTCGGGGGACAAATCCTCAATTTACATACGCCCACCCGATTGACTTGATAGGCAGAACCCGATAAGCCCGGAAACCGATATTTGCCCTTTGGGATAGGGTTGATAGGAGTTTTCCCCTATTGTAGGGGTAAAGTCCGTGTTCCGCTTTTTATATTTTCGGGACAAATCCTCAATTCACATGCACCGACTCCCCCACCCTACCTCTCTCAGCAGGCCCCGATAAGCCCGGGGGACCGATATTCGCCCTTTGGGATAGGGTTGATAGGAGTTTTCCCCTATTGTAGGGGTAAAATCCGTGTTCCGCTTTTTATATTTTCGGGACAAATCCTCAATTTACATGCACCCACTCCCCCACCCTCCCTTTCTCAGCAGGCCCCGATAAGCCAGGGACCGATATTAGCCCTTTGGGATAGGGTTTATATGGGTTTTCCTCTATTGTAGGGGTGAAGTCCGTATTCCGCTTTTTATATATATTCTGGAGAAACTTTTACATGTACCCACCCATGCACCCAGAACCCGATAAGCCCGGGGACCGATATTCGCCCTTTAGGGCAACCTCCCCACAGCGCATGCTCCATTTCGCAGGCTCCAATAACATCCCTGCCTCCAATAGCGGAAGTTGACCTTTACTACGTTGCTATGACGTATAGGGGAAACCAACCAACGCACGGTTCAGTTTGAATCCGACCAAACAACTCCTTTAGTGTTGCACATGAGCGAACTACTTTTTCATATGCTCTGTCCAGATAAACAGGGAAAATTATCTCCAGATAATTCTTTTTAACGCTAGGTCAACGGAGGTATTATGCAGACTTGAAAAGTAATCAAAATTTTCGTTAAACATCTATTTTACTATATATGATGTCACTTCCGGCGATGTGCGCGAAGGCCCCGAATCCGGTCCAAAAATCTGACTGGTGGCTGGGGTGCTATTAGACCCCCAGCGAGGTGGTTGCCTTTAGGGTAGGGTTGATAGGGGTTTTCCCCTATTGTAGGGGTAAAGTCCGTATTCGGCCTTTTATATTTTTGGAGCAAATCCTCATTCTACATACACCCACTCCCCCACTCTCTCAGCAGGCCCCGATGAGCCAGGGACCAATATTAGCCCTTTGGGATAGGGTTGATAGGGGGTTTCCACTAGTGTAGGGGTAAAGTCCGTGTTCCGCTTTTTATATTTTCGGGACAAATCCTAATTTTACATGCACCCACCCATGACTGGATGGTCCTGGAGGAGCGCTTCACTTTGACACCTCACTCGATCCAATCAGTCCACTACGGGCCCCTCCCGCCCCTGAAGATTGCCGAACATTCTCACGAAAACCCACGTATTTGGGACTACTTTCTGTCCGCGGAGGCAGACCGCATCACCGCCAGACCGCATCACTGCGGAGGAATACATGCCCCATGCACTTGACGATCACGTGACCTCCACATGACCTCCACATGAGACGGCGTCCTTTTTAAGACGGCGCACACCTTTGCCGGTTTTTGCCGGTACTATAATGCACTTGACCTCTACGCCAGATTCTTACGCCAGGTCAATGAGAGTCAATATGCTGTCTGTATACTACTCCCCTTGATCTATTTTTATCCAGAACTATTGTGGGCAACTAACCAAGGCAGTGTATAGATACCCTACCAAATCGATCGATACACTGTCTCCCGAGGATGGCCTGGTGGGTCACATGCCTCTCACGCTCCACACCTCTTATACGACACGATTTGCGTTTTCTATTCTACTCGTCGTAACGGAAGTTACATCATAACCCTTCCACGTGCGAACTTAGCATTGATAAGTCGAAGTTAAAATAAAACATGAAGCTGCGCTATCGAAACCCCTCGGCTCTGAACCCCAGCTATTATAATGTAAGGGTGTCTCTACCAATTGATTGGCTTGTGGGAAGAAATATTTACCCCTGGTATTGTAATTGTACTTTCTTTGAAAAAAAAAAAAAGTTTTCCTCCCCTTACATTAATTTGTTTCTGGAATAAATCTCACCAAAACAACAGTACACATGGCTAGATAAATACAGTACATGTATACTAAATGGCACATGTATGTCAATTTTCAAAACAGATTTGCAAGCATTCTTCGCATTGTCTAAGAGAATAAATCAATAAATCAGTCATCCAATCAATAAATAAATGTGATAGTATACTAACATAATATAGAAATAATATGCAAACTTAACATAGGAATTAGTGGATTTTGTTAGACAAGGGGCATAACTCTGCAAAATACTTTCTGACACGACTCATTTTCGATAGGCATCTAGTGTCATTTTCAAAACAGATTTGCAGGCATTCTTCGCATTGTGTAAGAGAATAAATCAATAAATCAGTCATCCAATCAATAAATAAATGTGATAGTATACAAACATGATATAGAAATTATATGCAAACTTAACATAGGAATTAGTGGATTTTATTAGACAAGGGGCATAACTCTGCAAAATACTTTCTGACACGACTCATTTTCGATAGGCATCTAGTTCAGGTCAAGAGAAACAACTGTATCACGTTAGGATGTTGTATATGGAACGGTTCTGAAATTATCACAATAACAAATCATAAATGGATTTTTATTTGTAAAAAGGGGCATAACTCTGCAAAATATTGTCCGAGATAACTCATTTTCGATAGGCTTCTGATTTACGTGAAGATGAATAGATGTAAGTTTGGTTGCCATGCATGAAACGGTTCTGTAGATATCGCGGTAACGGACGGACGGACGTACGGACGTACGGACGGACGGACAGCCGTACATGATGACGACAATACCCCTAGGCCAAAGTTGGTCGAGGGGTAAAAAAACGAAAAACGGACAAGTCGAGGCAATTTTCAATATTTGATTTTCATTTTTGCGTGAAGCAAAATTCTTTATTATTCTTTGATTTATCCATATATATCTTATTGCAATGTGGTATGGTCTAATACTTATCCGAGTCATCTTCATACACTTGTTTTACTGGAGAAGAGAGTCGTTAGAATTATTTCGCTGAGCTCTAGACTTGAGCACACTGCGCCTTTGTTTGCCTCCTACAAGATCCTGAGATTGTCAGAACTGAACCTTTACCTCACTCTCCAGTTTGCCCATAAGTTTCTTCATAAATTCGAGTTTGTTCCAGTTCGATTTCAAAATTATTTTACGAGGCAGTTCCAGGTACACGCCTACCCTACGCGTGGTCATCTCCCTAGTATAATCCGTGGCGAGTCCTACTCCTCCTCCTCCTCCACTTTACTCACTGCACAGGGACTCCTCCTCCTCCTCCTCCACTTTACTCACTGCACAGCGGGTCGCATAGGTGTGGCGCGGGATAGGCTGGGGCGAGAGACCTGGGGTTTTCACTACCTGAGATTCCATGGGCCAGGCTTTCACCTTACAGTAGAATGGGTCCACTGCGCATGCGCGATGAGTAGTAGTATAGAAAAGTCACGCGATCTCCCTGTCCCTATAGATGTGGCGCGGGATAGGGTGGACCGAGAGCCCTGGGGTTTTCGCTACCTGAGATTCCATGGGCCAGGCTTGCACCCTACAGTAGAATGGGTCGACTGCGCATGCGCGATGAGTAGTGCGCGATGAGTAGTATAGAAAGGTCACACGATCTCTCTATCCCTATAAACTAACCCATGGGGGTGAATGAACCCATGGGGGTGAATGAGCCATGGGGTGAAATCCGTGGCGTGTGAGGGTCGGCTCATGTGGGTTTCACTTCTTAAGGGTCGGCTCATGTGGGTTTCACTTCTTAATCCGTGGCGTATGAGGGTCGGTTCAGATCCCTTGGGTGGGGACATGCCCCTAAGGGCAGTGGGTGGGTTCAATGAAAGCTCGTTTGTATAATTTATATCGACCTTTCTATCGGACAAATCTTTCTTTACATACTCCTAAAATCATTGCTCCAAAAGAATGGAACAAGTTGCCGTCAACCTTAAAGTCATATCACTATTCAAATCAAAACTGAAAGAATATTTACTTAATGTATAAGACTCTCACCGACCCAGGAATATGTTATATGGCAAACAAATGCACATCGTTCATTTATGATTTCTGTTTATTCACCGAATTTATACTTAATCTTCACCCAGTCTTGTTTATCTAAATCCAGTATAAATCTGTCTTTAAATATTCATTTTTATATTACTTGGGACATTACAAGCCCTTTGGAGTTTTCATCCCGTCAGATTTCCATGATGTATGTGCATAGATTTCAACTTTACTGTACATATGTTTTATCTGGTGAATAAACGAACAAACAAACAAACAAACAAAAACGAAAATCGAAAATTGACTGAAAAATTTCAATTTTCGTTTTTTGTTTTTGTAATCCCATTGACGATCAAATTTCAATTTTTGATTATGCGAAACCAAAAACAAACAAAAAACGAAAATTGAACTGTGCAAGGTGCACGCACACATTTGTCGTAAATGCAAATGTTGTAAGTTTGGAGAAACCAGATCAATTTTAATAAAGTAACGCTCTCGTATTTCTACATGACATAAACTCATTTTGGAAAGCTGGAATACGGGAGCGATGTTGAGCTTTCCATCTTTCTACTTTCAATTTTGCGAGATGGAAAGCTCGAATACGGGAGCGATGTAGAGCTTTCCATCTTTCTACTTTCAATTTTGCAAGATGAAAAGCTGAATTGTCAAGTGTTACACGGACCAAATAACCCTCGTTGTCATTCAGACATGCGCAAATCCAGGTCCCCTTCGCCCCTTCGCTCCATCGCTCCATCGCCCCTTCGCGCCTTCGCTCCATCGCGCCTTCGCCCCTTCGCTCCATCGCCCCTTCGCCCCTTCGCCTTCCGGTTTCGCATTCAGACATGCGCAAATCCAAGTCAGTGACGTATTACATCGCCCCTTCGCTCCATCGCGCATTCGCTCCATCGCCCCATCGCGCCTTCGCTCCATCGCCCTTTCGCTCCATCGCCCCTTCGCATAGCCCCTTCGCGGCTTCGCATAACCCCTTCGTCCCTTCGCATAGCCGCTATTTTTGCATCGCATCGCGCCTTCGCCCCTTCGCATCGCGCCTTCGCCCCATCGCATCGCGCATTCGCCCCTTCGCCCCTTCGCATATAGCCGCTTCGCATCGCTATTTTTGCATCGCATCGCGCCGTCGCCCCTTCGCATAGTCCCTTCGCCCCTTCGCATGCCACAAACTAAACGCACGCAGCGATGGACCCTATCGGCCATCATAGTAAAGCAATGTGCACTGATTTTCTACATTTCACTAGTTTTGGGCTGAGATTGACTGATATACGGGAGTATGTTTATTCTGTGTCATCTACGAACGGATAATACCCCAGTGAAAACCCGATTTAGTTATCTTTAAATAAAAGGTCAATTACGGACTCCATCCATATTCAGGCCTAACCGCAAATGCCGGGGTTTTTGTAGCCGCATTCAATGTGGGTTTTTGTAGCCACATTCAATCCCTATAGAGAAATGTAGTCATATTTTGTAAATGTGGCTACATTTCTCTATAGAGACTGTAGCCACATTTAACTGTCATAATAAGCTACTGAAAGCTTCGACAAAATGATTTAAAAAACTTTTTTACAATCATCGTATGCACAGAAAAGTGAAGTTACTCGCGGCCGTTCAGTTCAAAACAGGAACTTACCTCGGCATGTGCACTGCACTCGATGGAAACATGGTTTGTTCTTGTTCACTGTTTAGTTAAACAAGTATGGATGGGAACTATTTATTATATAAATCGTTCCGGATGTGTCTAAAACGTGGGTCTAAATCGCCGAAGAATATTCCACCCATCTTCGAAGAGGCGAAATGCAAACGACCCGACCTTTGTTGCTGTGATGCTTCACCAAATCCTCGCCTGTATCAAGCGGTTAGCTTTATGGTACAACAACGACGAACTATCGGCATGCGATGGATTTATATTCGTGAATAATTTCCATCCATACAGTTATTGTTTTCAATAAAAATTCGATGTTATAGGATGTAATACTATCATAATCATATACTAATTTTGCGACAAGCCTGCGGGTCCGACACCAATCGGTAAATGCGAGGTGAGTGCAAGGCCTGGACAAATTACAACGCATATAAGGGAAGTGGGAAGAGGTGCCGACATACTGACAGAGTCACATGACTTCACAGTATAGTTCTCTGGTTAACCTATTCTAAAGCACATACCAAGAATCTAACGATTCGTGATGTGTTGTATCTCAGGTACGCTTTTATTGTACCTGTTCATGTGGCAACTTGGATGACATGACCACACGGCCCCTAGCACCGGCATAATTATAAGCGGCATTAGATACAAATCTAGAGAGCTATATGGAAATGCTCTGACAACTCGTATATTGGTAATTGGCGAGCTGTGTCGCTGTGACAACTCGTACACTGGGGATTGATGAGCTGTATCGTCGTCAGAGGAAAATGAAAATACCGATATTTTTCTTATTCTTGGGAGTTCATCTGCATGGAAAGTGGCTACATTTACAGACTATTCGTGCTTGCCGAGCCATTTCAGTTTGTTATTCATCATAAAAAATACATTATCTAAAATGTGGCTACACTCTCTATACATCGCTATTCAGGCGGAGGGCTAAACTGTTAGAAAGATAGATTCACCCTGGCTTAATATTTTTGGCTATAGACGTGACTGTGTCAAATTCGATTTTAACCCAAAATTTTGACCCAATTTTTGGGGGTAAAAATCGAAAATCACTTAAAATGTCTGGGTCTGTCACATCCATACGCAAAATTATTGAGTCGGATTGACTCAATCTCTCTGACAGTGTAGACCAAATGCGGGTAATGGTGCATCTACGTCACAGTTTGTCGTCTACATCACCGGATGTCATCTACGACACGAGAGACATTTTTGACGATATATTTCAATGATAATCAATCTCAAACTGATATACAAAAGTGCGTAGATCATTCAACATGTATCCACGTTGACAAGAAAGATTGAAAATATGATTGGTCTGTTTTCTTTGCCATACAGAATTAAACAAAGAATATCATTTTGGAAGTAATCAAATCCCGGTCTTCATGAATAGAGGATTTGAACCCAAAATTTTGACCCAATTTTTTGGGGTAAAAATCGAAAATGACTCAAAATGTCTGGGTCTATCACATCCATACTCAAAATTATTGAGTCGGATTGACTCAATCTCTCTAACAGTACGTGTAGACCAAATGCGTGTAATGGTGCATCTACGTCACAGTCTGTCATCTACATCACCGGATGTCATCTACGACACGAGAGACATTTTTGACGATATTTCAATGATAATCAATCTCAAACTGATTTAGAAAAGTACGTAGAGCATTCAACATGTATCCACGTTGACAAGAAAGATTGAAAATATTATTGGTCTGTTTTCTTTGCCATACCGAATTAAACAAAGAATATCTTTGAGGGTAATCGAATCCCGGCCTTCATGAATAGAGGATTGCATATATTGTGTGACATTTTGCAATATGAATATCATTGGGAAATATATATTAAAATATAACCAGAGAAGATTGTAATAAGTGTGTCCAGACAGAACATCTGAAAATAAAAGCAATTTTTGTATGGACAGCTGGGAACTTTTGCATCTTTGTTGTGACGTAGATGATAGAGGATCAAAGTATATAAATTCAGAACTGACCGTTTTACAATTAATATCAATCGCTTAAAATATCACTATTGCCAAGAAAGCACTCCCTCGTAACGAATCATACCCACCAAAATGATAATTTTGGATTGAAAATTCGGACCACTGCCACTTGAAACTGGCCCTTACTGTAGAATCACCCATAGTTTCTGTTTTTCTTGGAGGAATTAAGTTATATAACAACTCAAGCAAACATTCAAATTAAATATATATATACGTCATTAGCCTCAAATAAAATTTTCGCCTAAAAACAAACTTCATGTCTTATTGAGTCAAGGTATCGTACCTAACGCAAATACGTATAATGTAGTTTTCATGTAGTTTCAAGAGAAAATCTAAATTCAATTAAATGCATACCGGTACATAATTTAGCATGCCTAAATGATGAAGGAAGCCTGTCATTAATGTCATCCTGTTCAATCAATCAATCAACCTGTCATCCTGTTCAATCAATCAATCAACCTGTCATCCGATGCAAATTGTTAGTTTCCCCCAATATTCAGGATAATATTTGTTTACATATTTGTTAAAGTTGCAATGAAAGTGTCTTCGATGTTTGGAAATCATTTAGACACAGGTTATAATATTTGTTGTGTTGACAGTAGATATCGATAACGGATCTTTTCAGAGATCATCTGAGACCGAAATGCAGTCACAGTATTTCCTTCTGAGGAAAATAAATCAGGGAGAAAAAAGAAGCCAAATGACGTAACAAAAAAACAGAACCTCATGAATATATTCCCTCGGGCAAATCAACCAGTGTAGTTATCGGTGTATCGTCAGTCACGTTAACTTCAAATTGAAGTATTCTGGAATGAAGATGCACTTCTGAAGGGTGCTTCATTTTAGCTCTTAACAGTTTAGTGTATTTAATAAATCTAGGTGAAATAGACTAAAAGAACTACTTAGGTGTTGTTGTTGTATGGAGGTGAAGCTAAAATCTCCACATCATTCAAGTGATACAAATCGGTCCGAAGCTGTGGATATACCGAGCTTGCACTACATGCGATCAAGGCCCGGCGGAAGAACATATGTCGTGCCTAATTGCGTTGTGCGGCCATATTGTATTTTCCGCCGTTCGAACAATCGTGGACTGTGGCTGTCTGATCGCGACTGAATATTGCAGATTTTCTGCATTTTTGAAGAGTGAACTTACTATTGGATTACTTAAGGACCTTGTATAGTTTCTGGGGAAGCTAATGTGAATGTTTGCCACCCGATTCGGGTCCTGTTAAGGGGACATTTCAATGGAGACCGGAGGGAAACAGCGGCTACAGCGGGCTCGGCGCCGCGAAAGGGCCCAGCAATTACAAGAAAAACCGAGTGTGAAGGAAGAAATGGACGAATCCCCTCCCCGTACGAGCAAGGACAAAGGCAGACCTAAACCACGCAGGAGACGTAACAGCTCAAATTCATACGAAGAGGATATCATAGATGGATTTGCGATCTTCAGCTTCAAATCACTGGTTGAATTAGAGGTAAGGCCTCCCCCTATATTTACACGTACAAGTAGACACTTTACCAGCACACAAAGGAGTTCACTGGGCGATCGTTTTGCACAGCTGAGCCCTGAACTTCAATTCCTACACGTCTATCATCTAAATAGACGGTCTCTATTTATTGTCAATCATAACATGATTGTATCCACACATTTATTGTCAATGTATAGGTGTTAAAAATGTGAAATTTCAGTTATAACTGTGTAACACATTGAGCAGATTGGACGGGCACCTTGCAGTGTTGGACAAGTTTGCCGAGGCGTGCTAATCTGTGCATAATTTCACAGGGTGGATTGCTGATTCAGATTTCCAAACCAGGCGGCTACTCCCAACACAACCCCGAGTTTTATCCCTTCTTCTATCAGAAAATGAGCCTCAAGTGTCATTTCAAGGGTTAATGGTGGGGTTTCTTATATGCGATTTCTTGAGTTAACCCAGAGGGAAATGTTTCATTTTATTGATTTTATTTCAGCCTTCAAAGTCTGTTGTTAGCTGTCAAATGTAAACTATTCTGATAGACGGATGAACGGATAAACAGCGGTACACACTTTCTGATTTGTCCTGTTCTGATAATGTGATGTATAAGCTATGTTGTCAGTAATTTGGTTAGCTGAGAACTTATTCATTGTAGTATTGGGAAATATATAATGTGACAGTTACGTACATGTAACTCTTTAGAATGGAAAATCAGTATTGATGGTGAGAAATCAGAACAGTGTTCTTGCTGAATTGTTTATTCCGAATTTGATATCATCTATTTCATATTAAGTGTGTACTTCTTGACAAATTTTCAATTACCATCTAAAGTGTCGTTCTGATTCATAGAATTGACATTGTAATACCAGAAGTTCATCATCAACTTCTGCCTGGTACATGTAATACATGATGTTTTAATTTCCTGACCAGTGTTGGGTACATCCTTGTGTAGGACTTAATATATAATGAGTGAAAGTGTCCCTGTGACCCTGCCACCTTGTCTTCCTCTCAAATATATTATGTTGCCCCTCCATCTCATAAATACTACAGCACATGTATGCCCCACATGTTGGATCAATTTCCTTCCAGGGGCACTCCATTGTGGTACGATGGGCACTGGTCATGCTGAGCATGTCCTACAACCCATGATTCCCCCACCCTGTTGTCACATTTCTGCACATGGTGACATTTCAGCAAACTGCAACATTTTGGCACACGACATCTGGCAAATTGATGAAGTCCTGTGGGACTAAATTCATATGGTGTACACATTAACTAATCTTATACTTATAGCAGAAAGTCTTTGAATGACTTGACTACCAGCAGCATACAGGGACCTCGTTAAAGAAGCGTGGATAGTAATCTTATTTTACCCTTGAGCAGGATTCGCTTTTCTGTGACAAAATTTTCCTAATTTATTCAGATTCCATTGATGCATATTTCACTCTTGCCGAAATCTACATGGTTTCCCAACTGCAGCTTTCTTATCACGTCAGACGCGATCGTTTTACGCCCTGTTTTGTGCCAACCACAGGCTCATATAATGACCAATTTGGTTAGCTAACGATTGTCATAATTTGGAGTTGGCGGTCACATGTCACAACATAATGTACATGTTCAATCAGCACAGCAGAGCTAGGGTGTTTTAGTCAGTACTCTGCATATATGGAGAGAATATCATGTACATGTATTTCAAACAAGTAGCCTAATATAGTTTTTCGCCCAATTATAACAGGTCTTTCTAAGCAACTGTTATGTGGAAAAAAGTTTCCAAAATGTTGTGTGCTGAGAGAGAAAGAGATTGAGAATTAAGGTTTAGCATCTCGTTCAGCAATATTAGTGACAATCAAACAAGATTCTAAGTATTTCAACAAAACCAAGTCAACAACCTAGCAATCCAAAAGTAATCAACACAACACACCAAAAACATGTACACATTTAACTTACGCAACAAACCGATTTCTCTCAAATAACCTAATTTACAGTACTGGTATTGTTTTTTCTGACTAAAAAGATCTTCTAAAGTAGCTGCTTGATAAAAAGAATCTTACAATTCTAGAGATCTTCGTGGTATATGGAATACACCTTGGGGCTGGTTCCTTTTTTGATAAATGTTTGTGAGTTAATCGTGTATGGACTATTCTACATCGCCTGATCTGCATGGCTTAATCGAAATGTTTCTGGCTACTCAGATGAATATATATCCTACGTTTTTTTGCAACTCGTGAAGTTTGTTATTATCTACAGCATCCCATAAAGATGAAATGTCATACACTGTGTGCGGGTGGTTGGGTGGTTGGGTGGGCACGGGTTCCTGTTGCTTCAATGCATTTTGCTGAGAAGGAACTTGATAATGTGATGTCTAGCACTGTAATATCACTTGTCTTTATTGTACCATGTAAGCATCCTGTCTGTGTCTTGTGTGCTGTCCTCATTGTATTATAGGGTGGATGGAGGGTGTCTGGTTCCATGCTGCTTCAAAGATTTCTTCTTTGAAGTAGCAGGAATGCAACTTGGCTGGGTGGTGCTTAGTTGGTTCGTGGCGATATAGCTCCAGTAGTTTGGGCATTTAATACATTCAAGCTCCCTGGGGGTTTGAACTGTTGTCATTATTTCAAAAAAGGAGAAACGGTAGCCATTTACATGAGGAATATCAACAACAAAAAAACTGCCACATTTACATAATTTGTTCGACATATAATGGTAGAGACCCCAACATTTTTTTCACCTAATTTATTTTGGACTAGTTTAGATTTGATTTCATAGGGGGCATTTTTTAAAGTTCAACGCTTTTTAAATTTTCGAAAACGAATAAGAACTTGATTTTATGCAGATTTTTAAAGTTATTTTATTCCCGCTGTTTATCGGAAATCAGTCTATGTTAAAACAATGGGAGCCTAATGGGTAAAATTGTACACAATTATAGGTAAATTTCTGCAAAAACTTTTTCCTTTTTTTTAATTTCAGGACAATTTTAATAAAATTTGGTTGTCAGGGGTTTTTGAACATGCCAGATCTGCTGGTGGTCATTTTGTCGACGCCGCGGCAATATTTAGCTGCCTAATTTGCATAAATTTGCATAATGGAACACCGTTTTACTATGGTACCAGGTAGCTAAATAATATATAGCCCTCCCGAGTATGAGGGCTATAGGTCGGCCCCAGTCACCTCCAGCGAGGGTTTTAGATAATTTATTACGAATCACCCACCTCTGAAACTTCCGTACATCTAATCTCTATCCCCTCCTGTGCACTATTTTAAAATCTTGCGCACTATTGTAAAATAGTGACGCATATATCGCCGTCTGAATTTTCCAGTCGAAAACTTCAACTCTCTACGCGCCATGTTGGTGACGTCACGCTATATGTGTATATGGGCCATTTGCAATTGAACATGGCGCGCGAAGTGAAAGTCGTCGACTGGAAAATTCAGACGGCGATATATTCGTTACTATTTCACAATAGTGCGCAAGATTTTAAAATAGTGCGCAGGAGGGGAGAGAGATTAGATGTACGGCAGTTTCAGAGGTGGGTGATTCGTAATAAAATTATTTAAAACCCTCGCTGGAGGTGACGGGGGCCGACCTATAGCCCTCATACTCGGGAGGGCTATATATTATTTAGCTAGGTACCAGGGTACCTGCATTGAAACGAGTATCAAATGTCACCTGGATTTCTAAGTGTGAACTTGAATTTTATTGAGAAAAAGTTTGGGACCCAAGGAAAGCCTTAACATTCCCACACCACATAATTATCTTTGCCCACTGACATTCATTATTGAGTTAATTTCCATAAATTTCTTACTCAGTGTGGAACATTTATTTTATTTGATGATGCATATTCTAATTTTCTAATAAGAAATCAGTTACAAAAAATGGATATTTTTTTAAAAATCAAATCAGTTGAAGAGCCTGCATTTTCTTTTGTTCATTCTGTTGTAATTTAGTAGATGAAGCACCATTGTCAGCCAGAAAGAAAAACATTTGAGTGAATGGAGTCAAAGAAAAGTTGTTGTTGTTGTTGCAAAATAAAATAAACAAAGATTGATAAAACTTTCTTCATCACGACTATTTTTACGCTATTAATTTTTTTTAATCTTAAAACATTTTAGGAAATATTATTCTGGCGAAACAAATTAAACATTTCAACTGATTTGTTTCAAATCGCACGTTTAGTCCATGCTTGCAAGTTCAATTCAAGGGAGATTACTACTAACATGACTGGAGCTGTTTTCTCATTACCCGCGAATACGGCAACCGCATGCTGTACCACCTGGACGTGGTAAGGAGAATTCCATGTTGAACCACAAGACGGCTTGCGAGTGATTTACTGTCTTTGAGGTCATGTAACTTGACATTGTAATACATTCTGATATAATTCACATATGAATTCATACATTAAACCGTAACAATATCGTAAAATTTATAGCAAAATAGATCGTTTTTCGCTAGCATTCAACCTCAACCAACGCTATCAAAAGGGCACCGCCATTTTAGACGGGAGACTCCCTCTGTCGGCATGACCTCGTTACCCCTGGTTACGTTGAACAACAAGACGTCTTGTTCTTCGGGGGACAACAAGTCGAAATAAATTCGGGATTTCGACATGAGCCAGTACAAGTTTTATTTATATATCAGCCAGAACAGTGACACGAACATTTAAATAACGGACTGCCACTACCAGCTAGGTCATTCTCCCCACAGAAAGATTTCGAGGTCACGCAAAGTGCCGCAAAACAGGCTACGAAAAAACGGAAGCAAGTTTTAATAAAGCTGGTACTTTTGCGATATTCTGTGATAAATTATGAGAATTTTAAGACCAAATTGAAAGGGAAAAACCCACTGGCTCATATCCTAAGAGCTCATGCAAGATAAGGACTTTTAAAAAAGTGCCGCCATTTTCCACGGCGACCAGACGCGTCTGCAAAATTAAGTGAACTCCAGAACCGCTCTCTGCCGATCACGAAACATTTTATGGACTAATTCAAATACCATCGACAACAGAGCATTATATTTATTTAACCCAACTAATTTCCACTGTTAATTAAGGCAGAAATTCATGTTTTATGACATTTTCCGCCACCACATAATTTGTGTTTACACACGCAATTCGCATGGCAGCTCATACAGCCGTTGGGGTCTCTAATAATGGTTTGAAATAAACGAAGAGAAAGGTCACTTGATTCTATTCTCAAAGATCCTATCCAGAGTCACAGCTCTGCATGTAAAAGCAATCATCATTGCATAGTATATGCGCAAAGTGCAGTGTCTGTGAATGTTCTCGAAAATTATCAGCCGATAGTATTCAAGTGACTGAATGAGAAGAATGATTGGCGAATGATCAAACGAGTCACAGTTCAATATTGCCCAAGAGTATTGACATCCTACTGACTACAGGCTCTGTACCTTTCTTAGAAAACTTCGTTTACTGCTTTAAGGATGATTTTCCGCAGTTGCCGCCATTTTCGTCAGCTCTCCCGCGCCTGTGGCAAATATTGCACAATCACATGCTAGGAATGGCCTGTGCAGGAGATACTGCCCGAAGAAATTATGGCCGGGCTGGAATTGGCGGCGATCGTTGCTGATTAAAATTCATTAAAGGTGTTTCGGTTTCTTCTCACAGTGATTTTCAGTGAAAGAATTAGCGAAATTAACACCAACTGTCTGTTCGTTCAACAATAATGCTGTTAGCAAACACAGCCTAATTATTTCTATATTCACTCTGCTAAATCTAGGTGTGCGAAAAACAGTGTACCTTGGATACGATTTAGGTGAGCGATGGCACGTGAGAGCGATCACTCGCCTCCAAACGCAAGGACTGCAAAGGATGCAATGCATAGAGCCCATCTCCAATTGAATATGTCTGCCATGACCACTTTGTGACCAATGTACATGGAATTTTGACACATTTCACAGCTATAGCACCGAATCAAGGATCCAAATCATTTCCGGATCTTCAGGCTGGGTGATCTTTGCCCTTTTAAGTGCCCAAGAAGGATGGATGGAAGTTGCCATCACATGATATGTCTGCCGTTTTGAAGCCCTGCTATTTTATACTGTTCTATTTCTAGTGTTCAGACAATTACAGATAGTTCAGATTAATCTTTGTCCACACATGTTCAAGAGGTCTATGATTAGCAAGCCTGGGGATTTCAAAAGTTGTCAAAATCTACTTTTTGGTTCTGTGTGTTCTTGCCATGAGAACCGGTTAGAACCTGTTTAAATCAGTTTTATAAGTACCCATCATATAGGCAACCATTGACAGAAACTGTTTTTAGGTTGTGTCATTTTTGTCTAATGGAACCAACATGGAACCCAAAAATAGTTTCCGTCGAAATCCCAAGGTCCTGATTAGAAAAACTGACACTGCCTTTAACTGGGAGATGGGATCATACAGATACATTCATAAAATTGTCACTGGTGCAATAAACCAGGTTGGAATTGGCAACCGCCATGACAGTTCATTCCGCAGGTAAAAAAAAGGAGGTGTAGGATAGCACTCACTGGTGAGCTGTCTTTACATTCCCTGTATCATTGTCTCACTCATAACCAGCGGTGACAGCAGGTAACTACCACCCCACTTAAAGCGGTGACAGCCGGTAACTACCACCCCACTTACACTGTCTCACAACTGAGTTCTAGCTATTAAACCAGACCAAGTGAGTAAACATGGTGAACCCATATCACCAATACCAGAGAGAATCAAATATGAACCTGATTGATTGATACATAATGTATTCAACAAGCGGACTGCTTGAAAATAGATAGGCCGGGAGCTAATTTTCACTTTCCTGATATCAAATCAGGATTATATATGTACAAAAAATATAGAATGAAAGTGAGCACTACCTCAAGTCTTCTAAACCTAAGAAAAAACCATGGATGGACACACAGACTTGGATAGCACATGTGACATCATATATATTTGTGGTGTAACCCTTTCATTATTTTCTTTGCTTACATGTAGTTCCCCGATGAAAGTGACCTGCTGATGATCCATTCCTTGAGGGAACTGTTAGTGTTAGAATTTGCATGATTTTTCGCTTTAACAGCTATTTTTTTATTTCTGTTGCAAAGAAACTTTTTTGAGAATCAGATTTATCAAGGTTTTGGCTTTTCAGGTACATATAGTGTTTGATGGGTTTTGATTAAAAGATGGCAAAAAAGTAAAAGTGCTGTACTGATGATTGTGGCGAACACTAAAGTGATTGTCTGGGTATACACATTCGGCCTGCCAATTTGGGGAATAATTGTTGAAAGGGCACTTCAAGTTTCATCGCCATTTCGACATGAAAACAATTGCAGGATAATCTTACTAGACTAGTCGTCACCAATTTATTCTGTTTCCTCATTTTGCTGAATAGAATGACTGACAGCTGCAAGCAACTTCCAGTTTGAGAGCTAAGAGCGGTCAGTACATGTTATCAATCCCTTCTGGTTGGTTCTGGTGACATCCACTAGGGGGCGCTACAATCATAGCTAAAATAGAAACAAGTAGCAGGAACACAACTGGGCTGGGTGGTGCTTAGTTGGTTCGTCGTGATATAGCTGAAATATTGTTGAAAGCGACGTTAAATTCTATTCACTCACTCACTCACTAAAATAGAAATATCATTTTGTTCAGATACAGACTATGATAGTATGGCTTATACATGAAAGTGTAAGTGGTTCTGTACAGCCAGGGGATGTAAACTTGTATGATCCACTTCTACAACTTATACCTACATGTGTGATTATCTTATGAGGTTTAGATGTACATTCACGTGACATTAGTCATTTATAGCGGTACATGTGCATCATCGTCCCTGGACCATAAACATAGGTGCTATAAATACATGTACATACACGTACATGTACCTTGTCATGTTCATGTTAGATCTTCCATCCATGATCTTGTGTATAACATGTAAGGCCACTCTTAGTTAACTGTTCTTTTGTCATGA
The DNA here is from genome assembly GCA_036873755.1 of Hanleya hanleyi. Lineage (NCBI taxonomy): Eukaryota > Metazoa > Mollusca > Polyplacophora > Lepidopleurida > Hanleyidae > Hanleya > Hanleya hanleyi. The sequence continues at coordinate 12,544 of JAVTVY010007422.1, read as the reverse complement.
CCCTCTTGCATATATTTTATAGGTTTAAATAATTAAAATTCATGCAGGATTTAAGATTTTCATTGGCAAAATATCTCCCTTTTTCAAATTTACATGCATTTGTTTTGCAGGATCCATATTTCTTAATAAATAATTATGACATGTACAAGTAGCATGTCTGTTTTAGAAATCAATGTCACGAGAAACAATCAAGTAACAATGGCCTAGGGTACAGTCATGTATATCTTGGGCAATGTATTTGCTTGTTTGCTTGTTTCAAGTCAACATCTTTCAGTTCAATATTTGTTTTAATCATCAAGCTGTTGGCTCCCTAATTATATTTATTGTTATATAATTCTTTTGGACAAGTATAATTTCATTGACCCATACATGTACAATTGGAATCCACAACATTTCGACACACAACATTTTTGCATGCAACATTTAAGTACCGTTAAGCAACATGTCGGTGCAAAATGAACGGTCTGACACTTCAGGAACTTTTTTTTCCAAATCCACAGTTATCTTAAACAGACCTGTTATAACTGGGCAAGAAAAATCGGCAGTAATATTATATGAAGATTTGACAGATATATTGTAGATATTTCAGTATATACATCATCAATCAGACTAACAAATATGTACATGTATAAGATCATGCTGAGTGAGGTTAAACTTATAATTTATTTGTAAAATTTGCAGCAAATATGTATAATCATTCTGATATATATATCTTGTGAGCTGTAAAACATGTTTTAGTAGGTCCAATTGATATCATATAACATGCGTGCAGTTGTCTTCCTGATGATTTGACTGACAATTTTAACTGACTTTGACATCTGGATAATCATTACAAGATGTTACAATTTGGTAAGCTCTATGGTCTGTTTCTATGTTAGGAAAAAAGTGAAAATATTAATTTTATAATATTTTGTCCTGTGAAATAAAATTGCTAAATGTCTTGTGCCAAATGTGACATGCCAAACTGTCCTGACACTACAAATGAGACACTCTGATCAAGGGCGGCGCTAGTAGGGGGTCGTTGGGTGCGAATAACCCCCCTTCAGCACCCAACTTTTATTGTCCTATGTTGGACATCAAAGTAATGGGATCTCTAATAAATAAGCATAAAAAACGACCCCCTCAAGAAATCGTGGCGACGCCCATGCTGAGAACCGTGTCCTGTTATACGTTGAAAGTTACAGGACAACATAATTTCCTTCGTAACATATTGTATGCAAGAAATCCAATGCTATTTGTATTAGAGTTTATTTCTAAATTTGAAACTTATATTTTCCTTTTCTTTGAAATTTTATTGTCTAATTCTTGTGTTTCATGCTGTCCTTGGCCTATGGCTTGAAATCAGTGAAAACAAATCTGCCATTTTGCACAATCCAATCCTAAACTGTTCAGGTTTACTATTCTATTAAACTACAGAGAGCCAAGCACAGGGAGATTCCGGAACACAGTTTCCTAATAATGACATAACAACTATTACTAAATTAAATCATTTTAATCTGTGTTAAATCATTGGTTTTCCAGAGCTTTGGTCTACATGTAGATGGGCTCTTTCACGAATGAGAAGTGTGTGCGCAGGAGTGAAAAGTTGCCAGTTTACATGTATAAATAAATCTATAAAAATGCACCCTCGCACATCAATTTATTTCTCCAGAAGGATGCTAAACAATCAGTTGATATGGTGCTTGGCTTAAACTGTCAATATTAGTGTTTATTGTATCTGTATGTTAATCATTGAAGTTTAACACTTTGTACATTTTTGTGGTTTGTCAATAATAATAAGCTCTAGGTATTTCCTTGTACATGTATGCTATGTATATTGTATGCTTATTTCATCAAGTGAACCACTTTGGTCTTTATCTTTGGAGCCTGGATGGAAGATTTTTTTTTTTTTTTTCATCAGAAATGTTAATATAACTTGCCTTACATTGTTAGTTTTACATGTACATGTACTTGTCACATTATAATCCAATCAATATGATACAGAAAAACATAGAAAGGTACACATACTTAGTTTTTGTACTTCCCTTTTTTTTAATCAGAAAATATTTTCATAGCACATATAGATGTAGATACATTGTTAATAAAGTAATCGATGTTAACGAGCACATTTCACACAGATATGACAGCCATTGTATTCCTGCATTCCACTACTTCACTATATTGATTTACTGTGTTTAGCCAATAAAGGATGTGACAAAAGCAGACAAAAGTACCGAGCAAAAATGAACCGAGCACAAAATCTCTTCTATAATTTTTATGGCATTCGAATGAATATGAACACTGCCTGTAACTGTTAATTTGACCCTTTAAACACGCACACCACATTCAACACTCCGATCATCATACAGCATATATACTCAGTCGTGGTGTGGGGCCAGTTAACAATTTAGTCTCCGGCCCTTTGTTCTGGAATTCCTGTGTAGGCTGACATTGGTATGAAAACAGGTGTTGGAGTCATCTTTATGCAGCCCCAGTTGAACATAGATAAGCAGTATGTCCCCCTCCAGCAACATAAAAGAAAGTAGCGGTTGAATGGCCATGACAAAACTAGAGGTTTTCCTGTCCTTAACATGGTGACTACATGCTTGCCAGCAGGTATGTGCTTTAGCTTAGCGATGTTGTCAGCGGAGCGGCACAGCTAACCAGGTGGTGTAAACAGTGCTCAGACAGTAAGCTGTAATTATACAGTACCTAAGCAGAAAATGGTGCTCTTCGGATTAAGTTTTGGCCTGTTTACATGTTTATCTGTATATCTTTGTCACCTCAGTCCTGAGTGAGAACTCTCCCTACCAGCTATCTTCATTATCACCCTATCTTCCATCTTGCCCAAGAGAAATCCCTATTGTCCGATTTCAGTAACTGACAGAGTTACCCTCGATAAATAAAGTTATACATATACCGGGAATAATCGGTGAAAGGTTTAAACTATCAATTGGTATACATTTAAAGATGTAATCAGCCTCAAAATGGATGGATTTTGTCAACTCTCTCCTATGCGTTTTTCAGCAGGGAAGATTACCAAAGCATATGTATTATATTTGATGATGGTGGGATCGCCATATACAACGAATGCAAGAAAATCTTGTCAGAGAAATTTGACGGGTTTTCTGTTTCGCCATTGAGCGCCATTGTTGTACGCGGAGAGGAAAATGACGTCAATGCGTGACGTATGAGTGACGTAGCGATGCTCACAAATCTGGATGTTGCACAGCTGCAGCCATGAGATAACGTCATGGCTCGTGCCTACGGTTCGGTAAGGTCGCATAGCATACTTTGGTGGAATGCATCACACGTGTATATGCTTGTTAACATGGTCGCATAGCATACGTTGGTGTAATGCATCACACGTGTATACGCTTGTTGACACGGTTGTGGAAAAATAAACGGCATGCCGTGCTGTTTATTTTTAAAGATCAAGTTCTTCTATTTTCTCGTGAATGGTAGAAACAAGTTTAGTTTTTTTGTGGTCAACTGTGTCTCATTTCTTAGGCCGCTGATAATTAATGGTTCGTTTCCCGTAACCCGCCCGCATCAGTATTTTTGCAAGCAATAATTACGCATGTGTATTAATTATTGGTACTGACGTGTCAAAATCTCTAAAAAAAATGCCTATAATGAGTTCTGGTTTCGCGAAGCAGCGCCCTCCAATGATTTAATTGCTCGTAAAATACCGAGATTGTCGTAACAAGTTTCGTAAAGCCGTCTCTTTGTACCATCCCTTCGAAGGGCACTGCAGCGCCACCTGTTGTGCAGTTCAAGGGATTCCCCATAAACTGACCAATGAAACGGCAAACTTTCTTGGGAATCCTCTGAGCTACGTCATTATGTTTTCCAGTCGGAGCTCCGGAAGGAAATTCTGTGGTCTCAATTCCGTAGTTTGTCTTATCGCAAAAACAGTAAATAACAACAAACTCAACATCCACAATGTAATCTAACGAAATATGCATTGAGAAGTGAAGAAGTATAACTATTCGTCTGCAAACTAGATATCGATTTTTGAGTTCTCAAATCAAACGGAAGTATGTTCATCATACACCCCTTTCGTTCCTCGAAAACCGCGCAATGAATTTAGAAATGTCCGCATGGTTGATCGCATTCATCCTGGTGTTGATCAAAATGATTTTGGCCAACGGAGCCACGATAGCTTCAACAAACGGTCAATTTTATGTTAAATTCACAACTTTCCTATTCTCTGAAAAGACGGCCGCCAGCTCTGTCATCGAGCATTTTCTTTCCAAGGCAGATTTGAAACTTCCGTCGATGATTCTCCTGCCTTATATGGGCGCTTGTAATGAGCAAATAAATTCTATAAATCACTTGGTGCCATGGATCAAGAATCCACAGTGGCGGACTTGAAGAAAGACTTCTCTTCCAAGTCTTTACTGACTCTAAAAATCAGAAGAAGGCATCGTGATTAGACCAAAGCTGTTGTTGTTGTTGACCAGTGACTTACTTAGGACAGCTGTATTATAGTAAAATTTATGAATCCTAGAAAATTAGGATTAATATTGTTACTATTTATGGTTGCTTTGGTGAAGGCTGATTTAATATTGTTAGCCAGTACCAATCTGATGGAAACCAGTTCTAAATTAGCTCCATATATGACACCTCACATAATGTATTTTATGTCAAGAGTCATGTCTGGATTCTGATCTGTGATTTCTTTTTAATGGTTATTATGTATGCATTATTCATTTAATTAACAGGTCACTGTTCCTCTAGCAGAGGTTTTGTTTGATAAATCTAGTCCAGTAAAAGGTTTTATATTTTCAAATTTTGCATCCCAAGTTTTGTTTTAGTATTTTATTGTTTTTTTCTCGCTAGATAATAATTAATAATTAATAATTATCGCCCTCGGCATGTCTATTTTCAAAAGCAAGGTTATGAGAAACAAAGAATTAATTAACAACAGCCTTACCTGTTGTTACATATGTCACTTTCGCTGAGTTTGAGAGACATCTATTTCAACCCAGATTTGAGGCTGATTACATCTTTAATCATCCCAGATATTTCTACAGTACTGGTACACCTGTACATGTAATAAGCTTACAATTCTTCAACTGTGCATATTGACTCGGACACAATAATATAAAGCTGTGTATTCGGGTTACAATAGACCAGTGGTTCCTAGGAATCACTGTGAATTGTTCATAACATCCCACAAGATAGTTATTGGCTTATCATTGTACATACATACAAGTGAAGTGATGCTGTGTAATTTGGCTAAGTTGAAGGGCACTGTATTGGAAGTTTGTTTCAATTCGAAAACATGGGGCAATTTTCAATTCGATAAAAGGGAGCAATTAAACTTTCCTGCAACAATAGGCCTGACTCTTTCATAGAGTAGATGTGCAGCAAGGCTGATCTCCATCTGGACAATGTCCTGAAGATTCCATTCCAGTGTTCAGGTCTCAATGAAATGACTGAACTGTGATGGCCTGGTGGTTAGAGCATTCACCTCACAAGTACTAAGTCCTGGGCTCGGTCAAACCAAAAGACTTTAGAAATGGAATTTGGTGCTGCCTCACTTGGTGCTCAGCATTAAGAAGACAGATCAAGGATTGGTTGGCTTTTCCTGGTGTCAGAATGAAGGGACTGGGTGAAGTATCAAGTGTGCAAATGGCATCGTGGTGCTGAGGTGGCATTAGGACCATTTTGTCGCATTGAACTAAATGAAAGAAAAATTATTATTGTTTCATCATATAATATGAATGAAGGCGAAACACAGTACTTTTTATCAGACCAGTCAATTAGACTCCTCTGGTTCTTTCAGTTCATTCCAACTTTCATATGTATTGAACAGAAGACTCAGCCAGGGTATCGATGCCTGGCATCAATAATATGAAATATTGTCAGGGGTTATTTTAGACACTTTTCCTTTATATAACTCAATTTCAAAAAGATGAAAAACTCAAAAACGCAAAATAAACAACAAAACTCAATTTTTTCGGGTTTTTCATCGCATGCAGTCTGGAAACTCATTTTTTTTATCTTTTTAGTAGGACACTTACAATAAATAAATTCGCGACAATTTTTCATCGTGAATGAACATGTCAGTAATGTTATGAAGCTCATCAAGCAAAGTTGCGTGTCACACATAGCTGCATACAAGTTTGTTTGCTATCTAACTGTGATTGGCCGATTATATTTTGGCTAAAGATGTTAAGTAGAAATACTTCCCTCAGAGATAGCTTCATTTAATTAAAAAATGACCGCGAATAAAACAAGAGAGTTTTAAAATCCAAGTTATCTCGGGAAGTTCTATTTGGTCGATTATTTGGGGGGTGGGGGAGAGTACTTTAGCTCTGGATTGTGATAGACCAAAAGTGAAAATATTTTCCCTGCAAATAGCTTACTTTAGTTTAAAAAATCTATATTTATAGTCAAGAAATAAAAATTGTCCCTTGTCCATTTCCATGAGTTAACCAATCCTTGACAAAGTTGGTGGTTGAGTATTGTAAGTGTCTGGGTATTTGTAAGTGACAGGAAAGAAATGAAGAAATAAATGGCAATAAAAATGTTAATAAGAGACGTAAAAAATAAAACAATGGTGGTTGTGAAGTTTTGTGGATTTCACGAAAAAATCCAATGCTGCTTGGTAAACGCAGATAAATGGCCAAAAATTGCAAATTAAACTCAATATGCACCCTATTTTGTAGTATGTGGTGTGGAACTTGTTTACAAAACATACTGGGGTTTCAGAAATTTCCATCGGGCAGAAACAAAATTATTCATAAAAACGTATATTTTGTATGTTATAGCATATGCCCCCGCATGTAGATCCCCAGTTGCGCAGGAGAGAGTGTGGATCTTTTGTTTTTACACCAATCTGCATTGCTCACTTTGTGTATTTATTCCCAAATGGTACATCAGCTGTATTTTGGGGAATGTCTGTTTTGTTCGTTTCTTGTTTCTGGGGAAACGTCTTTCAACGTCACACGCATCCAAGTGAAATGTTGACGGAGAGAGAAAATGCTTGCCCGTTGTCTTGGTTCTGAACTTAACCGAAAAAACCCGGAGATTGACGGACAGCGTGTCTCGGAAACCAGACTCATAAGCCACAGCAGTATGACAGCAGTGGTTCCCGAGTGGACTAAAAAGAGGGGACGTAACTTTGAAATATCAAAATGGCGGACTAGTTCGATCGTCGAAAACGTCGCCAACAATTTGCTTTGAAATGAGAAACGTTCAGGACAATGTCTTTATCGGACTTATACGACTGAAATGAGAACAGTTCAAGACCAGACGTCCTTATCGGAGCTATACGATTGAATAATAAAGGTACACAAGTTATCTGTCTGCACATCAGTTACAAATCCTGTGTGCTTATCTCGACTCGAGTGGCGTGGCTGGTCACACGTTTTTTTTTTCTTTCTCGCGGGGGTTTTGGGGGAGGGGGACGGGATAACAGACGACGAAACTCAGTTTAGATTTCTCAGAAACTCAATTTATTTCGTAGAAACTCAATTTTTCGGCGCGTAAATTCTCAAAATTTTAGAAAACTCAATTTTCGGCAATAAAACTCAATTTACAAAATTTTGCAAAAACTCAATTTGTAATTGTTTTTCATCGTGGTTACCACGATGAAAAAAGTGTCTAGAAAAACCCCTGATTGTAACTAGTGATCCTAAGAATTGGATAGATTATGCTATTACATGTATGGTGTCCACTTGTATGATATTGAGAAGAGACAGTACAATTTTTATTCATTTACGGATATTCATCAAAGTTGATGTACATGTGTATAATTTTATCAGAGATTGTCACTGATAATGAAATTGCTGATTTTGATTATTTTTGCATTCATATACAGGCCCTCAAACAACTATAATTTGGTTGGGCTTAAGTTTACGAAATGAATATCCTTAGTATTCCTTGGCACATTCTCTTTTGAGATATGTGATGTAACTTTTTCATGATTGAATTACCAGGTGGATAATAGGTATAATGTTGAATGTGAGATTATGTTGGTAATATTGATCTCAAACATGCATAGTGTGGCCTATTATGACAGGAGTGAGCCCTGATGAGATGTCAAATTGGAGTGAATCAGTATTTATCACCTGTGAGGTGACAGCATAGCACATTGTTGACTTTTGACTGGGTGGACTTGTCAAGGCCTGTAAACAGGGGAAATGCTGACAGTTACACTGACTGATATCACAGTATTGATTTGCTGCCAGGCCTAGCTCTCACATGTGTATCTCCCATCTCGCCCACCGTGATCACATTGTCATGACGCCACTAAATATTGTATTGGACAGGCTATCACTGCACACTGAATACAGGAGGAGTCTCCAGAATAATGACTGTCGATGGTATGCGTGATCATGTAATCACTGGCAGCAGTTTGGAATGCTGTCAACTTTCTGAGCAATAAGCGATGATGATTACTTTTAGCTTGCTCAGTGTTTACTTCATGTACAATGTTAGGTAAATGCTCCAGTCAACCAATCACCATCACATTGAATCACCCCCAGATTTTAATTTTTTGTTTTGATCAGTCGGTCTAATTAATTTTATATCGCCTTTTGTCGGAGAAATTTCATCCTGTTTTTGGATCATATTGTCAAATATCATCTGATCACTTCAATATTTTAGGTCAGAAACAGTGTTGACTGTATCTGAAAATTACCACCTATTCTAGTCATCGTCATCCTGGTTGATATTCTCAAACTCTGTTAAAGCCATGAATTAATTACAGCTGGTATGGATTTTGTACCAATAATTTTATGTTAAAAATGATGAACTCCAATATTCATGTATGCATACATCTGCCATTGATAACCCTTGAATAATAAAGTGTTGAATACAGAACTGCACAAACTTAGTCTCGTGGGCAGGGTGTAATGATAACCCTTGAATAATGAAGTGTTGAATACAGAACTGCACAAACTTAGTCTCGTGGGCAGGGTGTAATGATAACCCTTGAATAATGAAGTGTTGAATACAGAACTGCACAAACTTAGTCTCGTGGGCTTGGTGTAATGATAACCCTTGAAGAATGAAGTGTTGAATACAGAACTGCACAAACTTAGTCTCGTGGGCTGCGGGTGTAATGATACCCCTTGAATAATGAAGAGTTGAATACAGAACTGCACAAACTTAGTCTCGTGGGCAGGGTGTAATGATAACCCTTGAATAAGGAAGAGTTGAATACAGAACTGCACAAACTTAGTCTCGTGGGCAGGGTGTAATGATAACCCTTGAATAATGAAGTGTTGAATACAGAACTGCACAAACTTAGTCTGATGGGCAGGGTGTAATGGTAACCCTTGAATAATAAAGAGTTGAGATACAGAACTGCACAAAGCTTAGTCTCGTGGGCAGGGTGTGAAAATGATAACCCTTGAATAATGAAGTGTTGAATACAGAACTGCACAAACTTAGTCTCGTGGGCAGGGTGTGGTCTCGTGGGCAGGGTGTAAGCCAGTAACCCTTGAATAATGAAGAGTTGAATACAGAACTGCACAGAAACTTAGTCTCGTGGGCAGGGTGTAATGATAACCCTTGAATAATGAAGAGTTGAATACAGAACTGCACAAACTTAGTCTCGTGGGCAGGGTGTAATGATAACCCTTGAATAATGAAGAGTTGAATACAGAACTGCACAAACTTAGTCTCGTGGGCAGGGTGTAATGATAACCCTTGAATAATGAAGTGTTGAATACAGAACTGCACAAACTTAGTCTCGTGGGCAGGGTGTAAAATAGGAAAACAAATTCTGGTTGCCCATAGGTAAGCACAGGCAACCAACACATCCAAAATACATTGCAGTTCATGTACATTCAGCCAATGGGGGACTTGTACAGTACAGTCATCCAGTGGAGGACTTGTACAGTACATTCACCCAATGGGGGACTTGTACAGTACATTCAGCCAATGGGGGACTTGTACAGTACTTTCAGCCAATGGGGGACTTGTACAATACATTCAGCCACTGGGGGACTTGTACAGTACATTCAGCCAATGGGGGACTTGTACGGTACATTCAACCAATGGGGGACTTGTACAGTACATTCAGCCAATGAGGGACTTGTACAGTACTTTCAGCCAATGGGGGACTTGTACAGTACATTCAGCCAATGGGGGACTTGTACAGTACATTCAGCCAATGGGGGACTTGTACAGTACATTCACCCAATGGAGGACTTGTACAGTACATTCACCCAATGGGGGACTTCTACAGTACATTCAGCCAATGGGGGACTTGTACAGTACATTCAGCCAATGGGGTACTTGTACAATACATTCAGCCAATGGGGGACTTGTACAGTACATTCAGCCAATGGGGGACTTGTACGGTACATTCAGCCAATGGGGGACTTGTACGGTACATTCAGCCAATGAGGGACTTGTACGGTACATTCAGCCAATCGGGGACTTGTACAGTACATTCAGCCAATGGGGGACTTGTACAGTACATTCAGCCAATGGGGGACTTGTACAGTACATTCAGCCAATGGGGGACTTGTACAGTACATTCACCCAATGGAGGACTTGTACAGTACATTCACCCAATGGGGGACTTCTACAGTACATTCAGCCAATGGGGGACTTGTACAGTACATTCAGCCAATGGGGTACTTGTACAATACATTCAGCCAATGGGGGACTTGTACAGTACATTCAGCCAATGGGGGACTTGTACGGTACATTCAGCCAATGGGGGACTTGTACGGTACATTCACCCAATGAGGGACTTGTACAGTACATTCAGCCAATCGGGGACTTGTACAGTACATTCAGCCAATGGGGGACTTGTATGGTACATTCAGCCAATGAGGGACTTGTACAGTACATTCAGCCAATCGGGGACTTGTACAGTACATTCAGCCAATGGGGGACTTGTACAGTACATTCAGCCAATGGGGGACTTGTACAGTACATTCAGCCAATGGGGGGGCTTGTACAGTACATTCAGCCTATGGGGGACTTGTACAGTACATTCAGCCAATGGGGGACTTGTACAGTACATTCAGCCAATGGGGGACTTGTACAGTACATTCAGCCAATGAGGGACTTGTACAGTACATTCAGCCAATGAGGGACTTGTACAGTACATTCAGCCAGTGGGGGACAGTACCAATTAACCTATCAGTTTTTTGTAATTGCCACTTCCTTCTTGTTGATTTTGGCTCAACAGAACAAGGACAATTCACAAAGTTTACATGTTTTACAAAATACAGTACGTGAAAGAAATGAACTCAATAAAAATCAACCCGATCTTGTCCCGATCTTTTCACCGTGTTAACATCATGCTGTCCCGATTTTGACCTGGTCTTGTCCCGGTTGAAAAATCGGGACAACATCGGGACAGCATCATGACGTCCCGATCATGGTCCGATCTTGTCCTGATCCTGTCGCGATCTTGTCAACGTGTTGGTCCGATGTTGTCCCGATTATTTGTCCCGATTTTCTCACCCGCTGATTCTCTTCCCATTCCCACAAAGTAACTTGGAAACCCTGGCACTAATATGTTGTACAATTGAGATTATTTTTCTGATCCGTACGGGCTGTGCCACCGGGTATATCATCCTACTGTGAGTAACGTTCACACCCGCGTGTCTACAGCGCGCCAAAACGAACATAAATCTGCATGGTACATGTTTGGATATAGTGATCAAACATATTTTCATTTGTATTTCATTTCTCGTCACCTATCGACACAATTCGGTTATATTTCGTTCAAACTCCGTTCATCCTTTTGCGTTCATTCTCATAAATCATTAAATGTAAACGTGTGTAATAAATTATTTTGTCACATTCATGGAGAACAGTAGTTGAAAATGGCAATTTGTCACGGATTTCCAACTTCAAGAAAACAACGAAGATCGATCTTCATCATCCCCAGATTCACAGAGATATATGTTTCTTCTTTCTATTACAATCAACTTTATATTGGATCTAAAAACATAATTTTATATGCTCTAAATTGAGGTAGGGATGAAATCTTTCGCGACGTCTGCACGAAAGAGTGCTCTCGCCAAGGTCCGCGCGAGATGGTCACAACAGGTCTTCAATTTCACATTCCGGTTTTCTCGTGCAAAAAGTGAATGCTTTATGCAAGAATTTCGTCCATTCATGCTAGATCTGCATTCTATTTGCGTTTTACAATATGATCTGTTATGAACTTTTTATAGGATTGGGCGATATGAGAAAAGAAAAAGTTATTCAAAATTGTTTAAAAAATATTTTTTATCAGAATATTTATCTTATATATTCTTCTGTGCTATCGGTAAAATTATCTTGCATTCTTCTCGTTTGTTATCACATTAGTCCAGACAAATTTTTAGTATTATGTAAATATTTAGGAAGAATGGTCTAATAAGTTGTTTCTCCGTGACATCTTCCGTACATAAGCGACAGGTTTCCGCAACACAATTGTATTGAGGACGGAAAACATCTTTGGAATGTACCTTGTACGCCTCGATGAGAACAAATCTTTTTTATACCATCCAGGATAATATTAATTAAATATTTTATCAACTATTTTTTCTTTTGTTAGACCCACCCGATTACATTTCGATTTTTGATTGATTGA
>JAVTVY010007421.1:0-46782 GCA_036873755.1 Hanleya hanleyi | reverse complement strand
CCTTGCTCGCTTTCTGTGAAAGACGCGCTTCTAAACGTTATCATGAGGACGTTTTGCGTAAGATAATTAACGGAAGTAACCAGCCTTAATGGCAATGCTTTACTCTTTTATGAAGTAGATTATATAACACTCAAGCATCTAGCCATATAACGCAGTTTTATTGTCCATTCATCAAATCATGGACATGATGTGAATAAATTGAATCTGTCATTGTAGGGAAGAGAAATGAACTCCAAATTTTGAATGCAACCATGCCGAAACACAAGATAGTTAAAACGTGGGAATGTATAGGTGAAAACGATGTTTTCTGATTGGTCAGCATGGAGTCTTAATACCCCAATGTTAATAACATTTAGAAAATTCGTCGAGGTCGTATTCAAAATCATGTAGAGAGCCACCAAAACGCACAAATTAATTTTTAAAATATGAGTAAACCATTACCACCCAATCAAGGAACATCTCTGTGCTTCTGTTATGCTATAAAATGTAAACTTAATCCATTTCACTGACGCAGTAAAGTTGGTATATGTCCACCTGTTTGTGTGTCCACCATTGCTTCATAGGAATGACCCCTATCCAATTCCGTAATAATGGAGACCGGCCGTTTTTCGTTGAATGACAAGTCTTGTCGAGTTATCGGTTATTGATATCTATATTACTATAGTTGAAGTGAACTGTTTGGCCATGCGTTTCCTTGAAACCAGCTATACGAATTGATGGCTGAGTTCTCCTGAAAATCAGCCCAACGTTATTAGACGACGGCGGCCACTCAATGCAGAACCTGGACAGCTTTACTGATCTTCGGTGCCGCTAATACGCTTACAGAGGCTACCATGTGGTCAAGAGTAAGTTTTGCGAGGTGATGAAATGAGTGTGGCCAACATGAATTTACCCATTAGACAGAAGTACTGCAAATAGTGTCCATTGACCTATCTTTAACTAATGTTTGAGCTGCAAAGAATAAAGTTCCACAACGCAGTGTAATACCTTATTTTAACGTCATGTTACATGACTTACTAGCCGGAAAGCCAGTGACATTTTTCTAATTGTGAGCATAAAATGGCATCGACAACTATATGATACCTTGAGAACCCAAGCACAAACGTAACATATTCATCTAAAATAGAGAGTCTGTATCGCGCCGCTGGTGTAGTGGTATCATGCAAGATTCCCATTCTTGCGACCCGGGTTCGATTCCCGGGTGGCGCATAGTACATAATTTTGGAAAAGAATGAAGGTACCATAACTGTGAAAATGATAACATTTGTCGCCTATTGTATATTAACTTGGGCAGTATTCCAGTAAATTTATCTATAATGTTTTTGTGAATAGAATTGTTGACCTGACACGGGTTATGAAGGCGGCCCCTCAGCTGTTATGGAGGGACATTTGGAACAGAGTGTTTCACTGTTTTGTTGATCACAATTTGATTAATTTCTCCTTTAAATTAGTTCATTACATTCTGCCGGTAAAGGAGCGACTTATGAGAAGGGGCATAGCTATAGATGATAAGTGTGTTTTTTGTCCTGCCTCAGAAACGCAAAAGCATCTTTTTGTGGAGTGTGATATTGTGAGGCAGGTTTTTCTAGAACTCAGACAGGTATTCCATTTGTATGGAGGCTTCATTCCGAATCTTGATGAAAGATATTTATGGCATAAACTCTTTGGCGCTCCATTGACAAGAGAGGAGGAAGCGATTTATACCTATCTGATTAATGTTTTGTTATTTGGTATTTGGTGTGGCAGGAACGGGACGGTGTTCCAGGGACAAGCTTGTTCTGCCAGAAGTATAGTTATGGTAGCTAAGGCCGTGATAAAAACCAGGGTACATGTAGATTTTGTACGGCTGGACAATTCTACGTTCCGAAAGACATGGTGCAAAAATAATATCTTTTGTAAAGTGCAGCATTCCAAGCTTAGTTACTTACTATCATAGACCTTATTTGTTTTATTGTATGCTAGAAAAATAGTCCATCATTTTCTGTGATATTGACTGCTTTTAATGATGGACAGTATGGGAAATATTGATATGTAATATGTGGCTATATTTTGAATAAATTATTTACTTTTCAAAAGAAAAAAAACAAACTTGGGCAGTAGTCTATGAATGTCGAGTGCGATATGAAAAGTATTCTGTTGGCTTGGAAATGCAATTGAGGGTTCGATGTCACTGATTTTGCAACGTCCATGAAGACCATGTTCTTAGTATTATTTTTGTGACGTCATGTGATATAGCTCAGCACTTGGGGTGCAGTTCACAGTACCCCTCTCTTTGCCGGAAATAGACCTCTAGTATAGCGCTTCCGTCTTTCGTCGTTGCCTAACCCTCCAGCAAACCCTTATAAAAGTATATATTTTCTTGATGGGAATGCTCATACCGTGAATTCAACATGCAAGCCAGTAATGCAAATGTAACCCGCAACCAATTTTTGTTCTCTCGGTATGTACCCCACATTTTCTGGAAAATCTATTGAAATGACCCAATAGGCCATATTTCGTCCATTTCCTGGAAAAAGCTTGACAATCGATTTCAATACAATTTCTCACAAGTGTTCCCCGTCACGATGCGAGACAGCAAAAAGGTTACCCAAAATATGGGATCGACCTGGCGGATTTTTCTCACATATTCCATATATAACATAACCCTATTTTTGAAACATCTGAAAAACGTACGAATTTGGGGCTGACGAAGGTTGACTTCGCGTGACCCGTCCCGCCAAATACCTCAACCCAGCCATCCATTCGCATATGTCATTTTGAAGAAATGGTAGTACCCAGAAGCTAGGTACTATAAATACTGGTTACCAAAAAGGGAAGGATAATTATCATGTAGTCATATCCGGACGCTCTGTTGTATTAAAAATTTCAAGGGGGACCTTCAAGCCGGAACTGTGGACTACTTCCTTAGTTCACCTTGCTCGCTTTCTGTGAAAGACGCGCTTCTAAACGTTATCATGAGGACGTTTTGCGTAAGATAATTAACGGAAGTAACCAGCCTTAATGGCAATGCTTTACTCTTTTATGAAGTAGATTATATAACACTCAAGCATCTAGCCATATAACGCAGTTTTATTGTCCATTCATCAAATCATGGACATGATGTGAATAAATTGAATCTATCATTGTAGGGAAGAGAAATGAACTCCAAATTTTGAATGCGACCATGCCGAAACACAAGATAGTTAAAACGTGGGAATGTATAGGTGAAAACGATGTTTTTTGCATTGGTCAGCATGGAGTCTTAATACCCCAATGTTAATAACATTTAGAAAATTCGTCGAGGTCGTATTTAAAATCATGTAGAGAGCCACCAAAACGCACAAATTAATTTTTAAAATATGACTGTATGGTGTATAAAGCGGTCCATACAGTTAATCTTCAGTAAACCATTACCACCCAATCAAGGAACATCTCTGCGCTTCTGTTATGCTATAAAATGTAAAATTAATCCATTTCACTGAGGCAGTAAAGTTGGTATATGTCCACCTGTTTGTGTGTCCACCATTGCTTCATAGGAATGACCCCTATCCAATTCCGTAATAATGGAGACCGGCCGTTTTTCGTTGAATAACAAGTCTTGTCGAGTTATCGGTTATTGATATCTATATTACTATAGTTGAAGTGAACTGTTTGGCCATGCGTTTCCTTGAAACCAGCTATACGAATTGATGGCTGAGTTCTCCTGAAAATCAGCCCAACGTTATTAGACGACGGCGGCCACTCAATGCAGAACCTGGACAGCTTTACTGATCTTCGGTGCCGCTAATACGCTTACAGAGGCTACCATGTGGTCAAGAGTAAGTTTTGCGAGGTGATGAAATGAGTGTGGCCAACATGAATTTACCCATTAGACAGAAGTACTGCAAATAGTGTCCATTGACCTATCTTTAACTAGTGTTTGAGCTGCAAAGAATAAAGTTCCACAACGCAGTGTAATACCTTATTTTAACGTCATGTTACATGACTTACTAGCCGGAAAGCCAGTGACATTTTTCTAATTGTGAGCATAAAATGGCATCGACAACTATATGATACCTTGAGAACCCAAGCACAAACGTAACATATTCATCTAAAATAGAGAGTCTGTATCGCGCCGCTGGTGTAGTGGTATCATGCAAGATTCCCATTCTTGCGACCCGGGTTCGATTCCCGGGTGGCGCATAGTACATAATTTTGGAAAAGAATGAAGGTACCATAACTGTGAAAATGATAACATTTGTCGCCTATTGTATATTAACTTGGGCAGTATTCCAGTAAATTTATCTATAATGTTTTTGTGAATAGAATTGTTGACCTGCCACGGGTTATGAAGGCGGCCCCTCAGCTGTTATGGAGGGACATTTGGAACAGAGTGTTTCACTGTTTTGTTGATCACAATTTGATTAATTTCTCCTTTAAATTAGTTCATGACATTCTGCCGGTAAAGGAGCGACTTATGAGAAGGGGCATAGCTATAGATGATAAGTGTGTTTTTTGTCCTGCCTCAGAAACGCAAAAGCATCTTTTTGTGGAGTGTGATATTGTGAGGCAGGTTTTTCTAGAACTCAGACAGGTATTCCATTTGTATGGAGGCTTCATTCCGAATCTTGATGAAAGACATTTATGGCATAAACTCTTTGGCGCTCCATTGACAAGAGAGGAGGAAGCGATTTATACCTATCTGATTAATGTTTTGTTATTTGGTATTTGGTGTGGCAGGAACGGGACGGTGTTCCAGGGACAAGCTTGTTCTGCCAGAAGTATAGTTATGGTAGCTAAGGCCGTGATAAAAACCAGGGTACATGTAGATTTTGTACGGCTGGACAATTCTACGTTCCGAAAGACATGGTGCAAAAATAATATCTTTTGTAAAGTGCAGCATTCCAAGCTTAGTTACTTACTATCATAGACCTTATTTGTTTTATTGTATGCTAGAAAAATAGTCCATCATTTTCTGTGATATTGACTGCTTTTAATGATGGACAGTATGGGAAATATTGATATGTAATATGTGGCTATATTTTGAATAAATTATTTACTTTTCAAAAGAAAAAAAACAAACTTGGGCAGTAGTCTATGAATGTCGAGTGCGATATGAAAAGTATTCTGTTGGCTTGGAAATGCAATTGAGGGTTCGATGTCACTGATTTTGCAACGTCCATGAAGACCATGTTCTTAGTATTATTTTTGTGACGTCATGTGATATAGCTCAGCACTTGGGGTGCAGTTCACAGTACCCCTCTCTTTGCCGGAAATAGACCTCTGGTATAGCGCTTCCGTCTTTCGTCGTTGCCAAACCCTCCAGCAAACCCTTATAAAAGTATATATTTTCTTGATGGGAATGCTCATACCGTGAATTCAACATGCAAGCCAGTAATGCAAATGTAACCCGCAACCAATTTTTGTTCTCTCGGTATGTACCCCACATTTTCTGGAAAATCTATTGAAATGACCCAATAGGCCATATTTCGTCCATTTCCTGGAAAAGCTTGACAATCGATTTCAATACAATTTCTCACAAGTGTTCCCCGTCACGATGCGAGACAGCAA
Organism: Hanleya hanleyi; assembly: GCA_036873755.1. NCBI lineage: Eukaryota > Metazoa > Mollusca > Polyplacophora > Lepidopleurida > Hanleyidae > Hanleya > Hanleya hanleyi. The sequence goes on along the minus strand of JAVTVY010007421.1, from coordinate 41,253 downwards.
AAAGGTTACCCAAAATATGGGATCGACCTGGCGGATTTTTCTCACATATTCCATATATAACATAACCCTATTTTTAAACATCTGAAAAACGTACGAATCTGGGGCTGACGAAGGTTGACTTCGCGTGACCCGTCCCGCCAAATAGCTCAACCCAGCCATCCATTCGCATATGTCATTTTGAAGAAATGGTAGTACCCAGAAGCTTGGTACTATAAATACTGGTTACCAAAAAGGGAAGGATAATTATCATGTAGTCATATCCGGACGCTCTGTTGTATTAAAAATTTCAAGGGGGACCTATAAGCCGGAACTATGGACTACTTCCTTAGTTCACCTTGCTCGCTTTCTGTGAAAGACGCGCTTCTAAACGTTATCATGAGGACGTTTTGCGTAAGATAATTAACGGAAGTAACCAGCCTTAATGGCAATGCTTTACTCTTTTATGAAGTAGATTATATAACACTCAAGCATCTAGCCATATAACGCAGTTTTATTGTCCATTCATCAAATCATGGACATGTGAATAAATTGAATCTGTCATTGTAGGGAAGAGAAATGAACTCCAAATTTTGAATGCGACCATGCCGAAACACAAGATAGTTAAAACGTGGGAATGTATAGGTGAAAACGATGTTTTTTGCATTGGTCAGCATGGAGTCTTAATACCCCAATGTTAATAACATTTAGAAAATTCGTCGAGGTCGTATTTAAAATCATGTAGAGAGCCACCAAAACGCACAAATTAATTTTTAAAATATGACTGTATGGTGTATAAAGCGGTCCATACAGTTAATCTTCAGTAAACCATTACCACCCAATCAAGGAACATCTCTGCGCTTCTGTTATGCTATAAAATGTAAAATTAATCCATTTCACTGAGGCAGTAAAGTTGGTATATGTCCACCTGTTTGTGTGTCCACCGTTGCTTCATAGGAATGACCCCTATCCAATTCCGTAATAATGGAGACCGGCCGTTTTTCGTTGAATAACAAGTCTTGTCGAGTTATCGGTTATTGATATCTATATTACTATAGTTGAAGTGAACTGTTTGGCCATGCGTTTCCTTGAAACCAGCTATACGAATTGATGGCTGAGTTCTCCTGAAAATCGGCCCAACGTTATTAGACGACGGCGGCCACTCAATCCAGAACCTGGACAGCTTTACTGATCTTCGGTGCCGCTAATACGCTTACAGAGGCTACCATGTGGTCAAGAGTAAGTTTTGCGAGGTGAGGAAATGAGTGTAGCCAACATGAATTTACCCATTAGACAGAAGTACTGCAAATGGTGTCCATTGACCTATCTTTAACTAGTGTTTGGGCTGCAAAGAATAGAGTTCCACAACGCAGTGTAATACCTTAGTTTAACGTCATGTTACATGACTTACTAGCCGGAAAGCCAGTGACATTTTTCTAATTGTGAGCATAAAATGGCATCGACAACTATATGATACCTTGAGAACCCAAGCACAAACGTAACATATTCATCTAAAATAGAGAGTCTGTATCGCGCCGCTGGTGTAGTGGTATCATGCAAGATTCCCATTCTTGCGACCCGGGTTCGATTCCCGGGTCGCACAGTACATAATTTTGGAAAAGAATGAAGGTACCATAACTGTGAAAATGATAACATTTGTCGCCTATTGTATATGAATGTCGAGCGCGATAGGTAGACCTATGAATGTCGAGAGCGATATGAAAACTATTCTGTTGCATGGCTTGGAAATGCAATTGACGGTTCGATGTCACTGATTTTGCAACATCCATGAAGACCATGTTCTGAGTATTATTTTTGTGACGTCGTGTGATATAGCTCAGCACTTGGGGTGCAGTTCACAGTTCCCCTCTCTTTGCCGGAAATAGACCTCTGGTATAGCGCTTCCGTCTTTCGTCGTTGCCAAACCTTCCAGAAAACTCTTATAAAAGTATATATATTTTCTTGATGGGAATGCTCATAACGTGAATGCAACTTGCAAGCCAGTAATGCAAATTTAACCCGCGACCAATTTTTGTTCTCTCGGTGTGTACCCCACAATTTCTGGAAAATCTATTGAAATGACCCAATAGGCCATATTTCGTCCATTTCCTGGAAAAGGCTTGACAATCGATTGCAATACAATTTCTTACAAGTGTTCCCCGTCACGATGCGAGATAGCAAAAAGGTTACCCAAAATATGGGATCGACCTTGCGGATTTTTCTCACATATTCCATATATAACATAACCCTATTTTTAAACATCTGAAAAACGTCCGAATCTGTGGCTGACGAAGGTTGACTTCGCGTGACCCCTCCCGCCAAATAGCTCAACCCAGCCATCCATTCGCATATGTCATTTTGAAGAAATGGTAGTACCCAGAAGCTCGGAACTATAAATACTGGTTACCAAAAAGGAATAATAATTATCATGTGGTCATATCCGAACGCTCTGTTGTATTAAAAATTTCAAGGGGGACCTATAAGCCGGAACTATGGACTACTTCCTTAGTTCACCTTGCTCGCTTTCTGTGAAAGACGCGCTTCTAAACGTTATCATGAGGACGTTTTGCGTAAGATAATTAACGGAAGTAACCAGTCTTAATGGCAATGATTTACTCATTTATGAAGTAGATTATATAACACTCAAGCATCTAGCCATATAACGCAGTTTTATTGTCCATTCATCAAATCATGGACATGATGTGAATAAATTGAGTCTATCATTGTAGGGAAAATGAACTCCAAATTTTGAATGCAACCATGCCGAAATATTTAGCATTTGTGCTAATTATACAATATATTTCCTTTGGAAACAGGCAAGTCAAAGTGCTAACTAGCAGTAATCCTAGAAATTATCTTCAAAGTAGAACACCCCTTTCTAAATATCACTGATTTTAGAAATTATTTGCGAAGTAGCAGATCTGCTAAATAGCATGCGAGACAATAATAACCATTCCTGCACCTTAATGGGAAGACAGGTGCTCTGCTGGGGGTTTGACAGTGTTGGTCTGTCTTTTATTGTACATAGAATGTATTAGTTCCGCAGTTTTTTGGCAATGAACACCAACTGGGTTGAGAATTATGAGAAGTTTCTGGATGTCGGAAATTGTAGTATCAGAGAGAGGAGGAAGTAGTTTAAGTAAGGAGAGGCGAGATGTGGCATAAGCTGGGCAGTATAAGAGAAATTTTCTACAAAAGCTCATCTTCTACATGATTTGTAGTGCATTGTTTGCAAATTCTCTGGTCTCTGAAGATTGGAATGTTATGATACCTGTCTACTTCTATTTGTAGCTTATGTGAGCTGGTACGCAGTACGCAGAACGCAGTACGCGCGATAAATGAATCGTGTGAATTATATAATTATAGTATAGTATACTATAAATATAGAATTCACATTCCTTTATTTTACATGTATATCGATTTAAGACATTATTTCTACGTGAAATCACATTGTTAGCTGATCCCTGAAAACATTTTTTTTTTGGTAGTTTTCTCAGCCAGTTAGTTTATCAAAATAAATACAGTGCGTAACGATCAACTATGAACTCTAGTCTCCGTTTGCTATGTAGTTTCCGGTAAAAGTATGGTAACAGTTAATATAGATAAGAGATTTGCCATATCCACTTGTCAACACTGACTTCGTCTCCACGACGAGTCCTCGGTGCACTGTCTTGACCTGGACGTGGATGGGGTATGTTTGAGACAAACAGAGAACGAAATATAGTGGCTGTGTGTAGGGAGAAGGGTCGTTGATTTACGGAATTACACAAGAAAATAGAAAACAATAAGACAGGAGCCGCCTGTTTTAATGAAATCTAGCAGGCTCCTTCCGTAATATATAGCTTACAAAATTGGCGAAGTTGATCGAAATCAGCATCATGACGAGCGAGAAAATTAACAATGTTTGTCTCTTGTAGCCCACTCAGATGTGTCAACGACCGACGTTATGTTTGTGATGCGATTTCAGAAAAAATACATTCTTTCTCACCGTGGAATGGCCATTCCAACGAGATCATGTAGTCTCTCTAATATATCTTAGTTGTTTAGTTTATTTTATTAACAGGAAACCACGCCAGTGTCACATTGTAATAAATGAAATAAAGAAATTATTATACACATATTATATATACCCGATGCATGGGTCTTTTGTAAAAATATTACTCATATTTTCATTACCAAATCTCTGCATCAGTGCGGTAATCTAGCCATTTTAATTAAATATATGAAGTATCCCAAAAGATTATTTTGTTGTTCCAAAACAAAGTTCGATTTGTGCGACTGTATTAATGGCATTTTCCCCATATAAAATACACAGTTATCTTCTGTTAATAAGAGAAAGCAAACTTAACAAAATACAGCAGAAGACAAGTGAATATTTAAACAGGGGTGTCAGTTGTTTAGCTTGTATACTGTTATACATGCGCAGTGCATCGTGGAAGCGAAATCTGAGTCCTCCAGTTACCTGTATCAGTAAAATACAACAGAACGGTTGATTGCGGTTTCTACCGGCTAGGAAAAATCCGTTTTCAGCCATGTCAACCCAACCAGAGGGAGAAAATTCCGCTATCGGTTGGACACATCGATAAGACGTAATTTGATCTTCCTGGATGTAGAACTAAAGAAATCGCTGTGATGACCATGTCAGGATTAGCGAAATTTCACCAGACAGGATTATGAGCGACCAATAACTTCTAACGTCGAGGTGCGGATGACCGAGAAGCTTATCGGGATTTCGGCTCATTCGGACCGACATACGGCGATGGGTGACTTGTAATATCTCCAGTATATCTGGGGGATTAATATTTTAATGGTGTTTCAAATACCAACGTAAGTATCTGAGCTACCGATTTGAAATAGATAGATAATAAGTCAAGGAAAAGACGATATAATCCAACTAACGGCCGGATGAGCCAACAATGGTAATGGAGAGCGATTCAGACCAAACTCTGACTCATAGTGTGAAAATGGTTTGGTTTTCTTTGGAACTTATTCGGGGAAGAGAAAAAACATTGTTCTACGGCGTGGAGAAAACAAAAGCGTCTCCATATGATTGTATTTTTGGTTGAAATGGATTAATAAATCAACCATTTTTCTAGAGATGCCTCATATTTGCATCTGTGATGTGGGTGTATAGAAGACACCATGCAGATCACGTTCTGTAGGGTGAAAATCGTATGCTTTTCTTTGAAACTTATTCGGGGAAGAGACAAGACTTGGTTCTACGGCGTGGAGAAAAAAAGCCTCTCCATATGATATTTTTTGTGGTGGAAATGGATTAATAAATCGACTATTTTTCAAGAGATAGCTCATATTTGCATCTGTGATGCGGGTAAATAAAAGAGACCAGATCACGTGATGTGGGGTGAAAATGGTTTGCTTTTCTTTGAAACTTATTCGGGGAAAAGACACGACTTGGTTCCACGGCGTGGAGAAAAAAGACGTCTCCATATGATATTTTTTGTGGTTGAAATGGATTAATATATCAATCATTTTTCAAGAGATAGCTCATATTTGCATCTGTGATGTGGATGTATAGAAGAGACCAGATCACATGCAGTGGGGTAAAAATGGTTTGCTTTTTAAAAAAACTTATTCGGGGGAGACAAGACTTGGTTCTACGGCGTGGAGGAAAAAGCCTCTCCATATGACATTTTTAGTGGTGGAAATGGATTAATAAATCGACCATTTTTCAAGAGATAGCCCATATTTAGATCTGTGATGTGGGTGTATAGAAGAGACCAGATCATGTGCACTGGGGTGAAAATAGTTTGCTTTTCTTTGAAACTTATTCGGGGAAGAGACAAGACTTGGTTCTACGGTGTGGAGAATAAAAAACGTCTCCATATGATATTTTTTGTGGTGGAAATGGAATAAAACATCGACTATTTTTCAAGAGATTGCTCATATTTGCATCTGTGATGTGGATGTATAGAAGAGACCAGATCACGTGCTGTGGGGTGAAAATGGTTTGCTTTTCTTTGAAACTTATTCGGGGAAGAGACAAGACTTGGTTCTGCGGCGTGGAAAAAAGGCGTCTCCATATGATATTTTTTGTGGTGAAAATGGATTAATAAATCAACCATTTTTCAAGAGATAGCTCATATTTGCATCTGTGATGGCATCCTATAAATACGAATTATGGCAGGCTTGGCGATTTAATACCATGTTACAACATAATTATAGGCATTTTATAAATACGAATTATGGCAGGCTTGGAATTTTATACCAATACAAAATATTTTTACCCTGGTAAAAAATGACGAATTGTGGCAGGGATGGCCAACCATATGTACAAGTAACGTTACACATGACATGTAAAGTGCACGACCTCAACTGTTAATATAGGGCGGGCCGCCACACTATGTATGTCAAGGACGCCTGAACCCTAACCACAGTAACTCTTCCCAACAGCGTTTGTTCTCCACTAACTACGAACTCGAAGCAGAGTGTGACCGTCAACATCGTTTAGAGTACCGGTAACTCAATTGCACACCCAAGAATGCAGTTTTAGTTGGTATTACCAAGAATTACAATCTGAGGTACAGCATGGGTTATATTAACTTCTACTCGGTTGTCCAAACTGTCTGCAGTAATAATGTCCTTATCGTTTTGGCCACATTATTGGCAATTGTCTGGTGGTGCAGGAAATATGCTCGGAAAGGTGCAATTACCATGCCACCTGGACCGCTTAAGCTTCCTATAATCGGTAGTTTATACGTTCTACGCTGGCCAAGGCCGTCATATCGCATGTTTTTGGGGTTGACAGAGAAATATGGCAGTGATGTCGTCTCTTTTAAAGTCGGTCCGCACAATGTCGTGGTGTTGAACAGTTATGAAGCCGTTCGAGATGCTTTGGTGAAACAAGCGGACAGCTTCAGCTCTCGTCCAAATCATCTCCACACCGTGCAGCTATTTACAGGCGGGCGAGGTAGGATGAATGCGTCACTAACTTATTATCATCTCATAATTTTTGTTCACGGTTTATTATCGTGATTCTGACAAACATTTAATATGATTAGAAATGATGGCATTTCAATAAAAAAAAGACATACAAATATAAGCCTACGTACGATACATGTACTCGTGTTCAGTATACCACACGGCACACCTGTTTCGTCCGTTGACAGACATTGATAAGTATAAGTATTCGGCCAGAGGTGACAAATGACCTATTTCTACATACACTGAAACTGCAATGCTATGCTACATACTGAAGAGTCTATTGTAAACACGGAATGATATGATGGCCGTATACTGCCAAATCGCATCATGATAGAGATTAGATGACATAATAATACGATACGTCACGATGTTTATGCGTGTAGGCCTACGATGGTAAGAAAATTTCCGAGATCCCGATATCTTGGTTTCTCGCGCTCCTTGCTTTGGAGAAGTTCATGCCATAGATTAACATATGAAGAAGTACACAGTGTGATATTCCTTGTAAATAGGACCAATTATTAGTTGACATTATTCGCATTAGTGTAGGGTCTACGCATACATTACACCTTCGATAAAAACTGATTGAAACCACTGAACGCATGGGTGCGATTTACACATTATCGCAAAGCTCTCGCTGCTGGAAGTCTAATAGGTATATATTTTGTCTTCGAAAGGGCGGAGATATGGGACCATTCATTTACTACCAGGGACCAGAGGAATTCGGACAGGGAGTTAAGAAAAAAGCTCGCTCCCTCCTACTTATATGATGAAATAATGGTGTAAAATTCATCGGAGATATTAATTGGTGCTAAAGACCCGTGCAAACTAATAACATACCCTATTCCAGAGTAATAAAAAATAAAACAAAATATATATCGTACCCTGTTAGTAATTACGTAATCGGTGTGTACTATATAATGTTTTATTTTTTATATTTCTAGAATATGATAGTATTAAATAATCAGTCTGTGTGAGCCTTAGGTTGGTGTAATTATGGTGGCATAGGGTGACATCCGTTTTACCCCACTCAAGGGAACATTTTATCAATGTGAATGAACGGATGGACTCAATGCACTGATGCTTGACCCGCCGTGTGGCTTCTTGTTCAATTCTTGATTCGTACAGTCTGATTCTACTATGGCGGATATATTTAGAGCATTTCCACAAAGTGGACGCTCTTATGTTTTCATGAGAAACGGCTCCGCCGGATACGCCGCCGCCGCGACTTTAAACGTGAATATCTCTGAAACCGTTAAATATTTTCGGGTCAGACTTTGTGTGCTATCTCCGTAGGCCTGGGAAATTTGTCTGGTTGTGTTTTGATAGCCGCTGCTTACCACTAGGTGGCGTTGTAGTCAGAGCATAGGTGAACCTTTCTGTGACGATTTCGTCTGAACAGCTTGTCCGTTTTCTTGGAAATTTTATTACAATGGTCTTGAAGGATAGGCAATGTGCTGAAAAGGTTTTGGTGTAGCTGGCATAACTTTTAAGGCAAGTTTTTTTGCGTCTCAAAAAAAAAAGTTTTTCGTGAAATGATAATTGACCAATTCGCTTGGAGAAATATTTAAAAACTGCCCTATTCTAGGCTGCCAAGCATAAATATAGGACTGCTGACATGATAATTCCCTTTCGGTGTGAACCAAATTTCCATTTAAATGAAAAATCTTAATTATCTGACTTAACATCAAAACCTTCTTAACCATTATCATGATTAATTTTTTTTTCATTGAACCCTTATGTGCCTTCTCCCTAGGGCTTTAAATTTCACCTGCTTGTTTTTCGTGGTATTTGGTCCTCACTGGGTGGCACTATAGACTTTAATTCAGTTAAACCTGTGTAACATCATATTTTCTGAACAACGTGTTTGATTTCCATGAAATTTGGGTATAATGATCTTACAAGACAGGCAAAGGACTGGCAAGATCCTGGTAGTGTTGGCAAAATCACGGAGGCACGTTTTTGCATCACAAAATAAGATTTTTTTTCACAAAAATGGAAATTTACTTCTTTGAATCACAAAAAAGTAATTCTAATTTGCCTAGCATGAATATAACATTCCCAATGTTATAATTCACATCCCTTGTAAGCCAAATGATCATTTTTTTTAATACGTGAAATTCTCAGGGCTTAGTCCAATATCTACATTCCCAGACCAGATCTGGGGATTTTGCTTCATCATGTAGCTTCGTGATACTTGTTCATCATTGGGTAGCACTACAGACAGTAGACTTATACAGCACAATTTATTGGCTCTTCATGAAGTTTATTATTGTGATCTTGTTAGACAGACAAAAGATTTTAAAGAATTGACCTCCCATATGGATTTCGTGACCCATCAACATAATGCTTTATTTATATTTCATAATGCATTCTTTATTACAATTACAACTACATAGTGTATGTTGTGGATTCAAGTGATTACTGTGAAGTGGTTGACTTATTGCATGATGCACTTAACATAAGGGGACTAGTGCTTGTGTCAACAAAGTAAACAGAATCAGTACTACTTCTCTCTTCAATACTGATAATAATAATCTGATCCTGTTTGTACAGTGGTATGGTTATCCCAATAACACTTGTTTAGTCTCAAGTAACTTTATGCTGTTGGCTTCCAGATGTCTGGAGAAGCATTCTGGCCAATTTTCAATGAGTAAAATCACAAATTATCACTTCGTTAATGCTCATTTGTTTTTTGTTCATGTGAAGATCCCCAGAATTTGCTTGAAACTTGAGAGATGAAATAGCACATACATCTACCATTGCATTTTGACAGCATAGTTATACAACTGTTAACTATTTTTTAGACTGAAAAATTGGAAAGATTTTTGAAGTGGAACTTCTACATTCCTGCTATATGGCACATCTCACCTGGGAAATTTTTATATATAATTTAAGTAAAATGGTTCTGGTGCATTTTGACAGAATATTTAGACTTTGAAGATAATATGGAATGATGCCTCAAATGGAACTGAATTGTCCATGTCATCTGTGTCTCTGTCTGTCTGTTCATCTTTCTGGTCATATCACATTTGCAGATAGTGATGGATCAGAAGCCTTATGACTTCACCTGTTTTATCAAGGTTAAATGTAACATTAGCAGTAATTTTTAAAGAAGTTAAGACAGGCTCTTCAAATTCATAATATTGCATGCGCAATTGGTGACTGACTAGAAGCCTATCCCAGTTGACTAAATCTATTTTTACGGGGCGATTTAGTCCCGTAGGGACTAATGGTCCTGTCTTATAGTCAGGAAAAACTTGAGCACCGGCTCTGTGTCTTGCTAACACAGCAAAAGATAGAAGTCTTACACGACAAGAAAGAGGTCTGAAACTTCCTTCTTTAGAGTGTCAAGGTTTCTGTGTTTTTAATGTTCGCGTATAGTTGCAGGTCTGATATGTTAAGTTACATTTCCATTTATCTAATTTTATGCGTGTTTTCGTTAATTTTCCAGTGGCACTACTTTCCTACTCAAAATATGTCGTCTGCTAAACCACAGATCGTGAGAGGCGCATGTTGAATGATTTTGTGGGACTAACTCATTCTCATTAGAAAGCGTGTTTGGGCAGTAATTTAGTATTAAATAATACCAGTATAGGTGTAATTCATTGTAGAAAACAATGGGATATTTCACTTTGCCTGTATTCATTTACATTTTCATGAAATATGTGTGTTAAGTTACAGCTTGGAATTTTCGCCGTTTGAGCTTACCCCTCAAGACCCTCTGCATTATCTTTTTATGGTAAGTTTCTAAAATTCAGTGGTGGTCAAATCAGTTACGTAATAATTTCCCTGTATTCAGAAATGTTTTCTTTCCATCTGCTTCTGAAATATTCATTGAATGTTGCAAGCATTTTCCCCTGATCTACAGAAAGACCTCTGCATATCACAGACACGCTGTGTTATAAACTGTAAGGTGACAGGGGAGATAACCAATTGGAAGTGTAATATACTTGGGGTGTACTGGCAGGAGGAGGTACATGCCATGAGAGGATGCATCCCAGCATAGATGTAGCTCCAGTCCATCTAACCATGAGGATTTTACATTGTATCTCAATACTCATTTGTATTGTCGTCGTCTTGTACGTCTGTCTGTCCGTACGTCCGTACGTGAGCGAGATAGCCAGAAAACGGTTCCACTGAAGAATTCCAAATGTGGTATGCTTATTTAGCTAGTCAAGGACCAGAAGCCTATTGAATTGGGACCTGATAGGGTGGAAACCTTGGCGGCCATCTTTAATTTTATGCGAAATGGATAATGATCCATATCTCCTAAACCAATCAACTGTTTAATACGAAAGTTGGTATACATCATCGATACATCAAGCAACTTTCAATGAATTACCAAACCGGCTTTTCTGATTAGCTGGAAATCCTGGAGGCCATCTTCAATTTATGCGAAATCGATAATGATACATATCTCTGTTACCATTCAATTGTTTTATATGAAAGTTGGTGTACATCATCGATACATCCAGATACTTTGAATCGGGACCTGATTGAGCGAAAACCTTGGTGGCCATCTTTCATTTATGCAAAAACTTTAATGATATATATCTCTGATAACATTTAAGTGTTCTATACCAAACTTTTTTTTTGGGGGGGGGGGGGGAAATACTTTATTAAATTATCTAAAATGTTACAGAGACATATGCCTACCACAGTTACATTTTAAAGCATTGACGTCATATAATCTCAATATATATATATATCTGATACCAGTCTATCGAATGTACTTATATATGATTACATTTGAACTGCTGTTATTAACAGCTGCTATACTCATATACGAGAATTTTGATGTTTTGTACTTCATTATCATATTTATGTTTGAAACAGTCTAGACTGGTCTGATTGTAAATACGACTTGAAACTAAGCATAGCTGTTTATTGCTTACGTCCTTCAGATTTGCAATTTGAGAATCATTAACATGTTTAAGAAACAATTTTCAGTAAAATGTAAAATGACGTCTTTGTCAGGTAAATAAATAAAAATAATATATTCCTACGAAGTAGGCCCTCATTTGCAAATTGTCCGATAATGAGTGAGTCAGTGAGTCAGTCCATCCGAATCCTTTCTCTGGCAAAATAAGGAGAACCGTTGCATTAGAAACTTTATTTTTCACGTGAACGTACTTTGGGGGAATTACCAGCAAGTTCTGAGCTGACCCACTTTTGATGAAAATTTGACCTACTTAGGTGAAATTGGCAAAAACACGTAATGCCTCCTAAGACCATGAAAATTCGCTTAATTAGGTCAATGTCAGTGTGACCTGACCTAATTGGATCAAGGTCAATGTGACCTACTTTTTGACAGGGTAAGGTACACACTTAAATCATATCAAATCCTACTATTTTTTATTTTTTATATATTTTTATTCCATTTTGATGTCCATTTGAAATTCATTTAGTGTTTGACAGATTTAACTTGGACATTTATATACACATACAAACAAAGACAAAGACTTACTACATACATACATACATACATACATAAAATACATACATATATACAAAACACATATTTACACACACATGCATTCATGCATACGAATACATTTTCATGTTAACATATATTCACATTACAAGTTTAGGCCACACCCGGCCTTTGATAACATAAAGAATAGTGTAGAGACATAAGCATGTACGTGTATGTATGCAAACATGCACGTACATACCTACTTTCATAATAATGTAAATATGTAAATAGAGCATCATATCCTACTATCCATTCTCATCACGTTTCTGTCAAGAATATTTTGCTGCTGGTACCATATATTCGTTTATTTACATAGTACTAAAGAAATTGTCAAAAAGTATCCATTTTTTATGAAAGGAATCCATTTTATGATCCAAATTTGCAATATCTTTTTCTATTTTATAATGGTTATGGAATATGCGTAGTAGTGCTTTCATACACAGATTAGAATTTGATAGTTTCGCCTTGTAAATATATTCTTTGGCGAGCAGCGTCAGTGTATTCATGCTCTTTTGATATTTTCCCCAACCTATAATAATATTTTCTGCATTGATATTGCCTCTAAGCCCAGCAGTAATTTTACACCAATTTCCCATCTCCCGCCAAAATGTCGAAACCCTGTCACACTCGACGAATGCATGTTCAATTGTTTCTCTATTGTTGATACAATTTTCGCAGAGATCATTATCTGCTTTCCTATTTTATATAAAAAAGATTTTGTACTCAATAGTCTATTCAAAATCTATATTGAAAGTCTCTGAGTTTGGTAGAAATGGTACTCGTAAAAATACTGCTGAACACATTGCCCCACTGTATGCTCCCCTCCTTTTTTAAATATATTTCCCATTTGTTGCAGGCTGTAGCAAAAATATATTGATCGTTGTTAAGTATATCGTAGTAGCTCCTACATCCCTTCACTTGTCCTACCAGTAGTTCCATGTATTGCGATATAGGGGGGTTTGTTTCGTTAATTGATGAATAATTTACTTCCAATTCTTGTTTCCATTGTCGGGGTATGGACTGTACTAAGTTTATGTAATCTAGAAAGGTTCCCTTTATCCCGTAGGCTGTCTTAAAGTTTCGAAAGTCCATTACTTTGCCATCTTTGCCGATTATATCTCTAATAAATCTAATACCGTGGTTATACCAGTTCTCTATGAATAAGTTTGAGTCACGGAAGTTGCAATCGTACCACAGTGGTTCGTTAAACATATGTAGCGTACTTTTTTCTTTCATAGCTCGTTGGACATTGTACCACGACTGGAAAGTATCTTTCCAGAAGGGATTTTCGATATTTCTTATGACCACTTTGAGATATTCTGGTCCAAGACAACAAATCTTCTCATAATATTCTCCATCTATGATATTTTGCCATTTGCCACTTTGTAGAATCAATTTCCGCATCCAAGAAGACTTTAATGATTGTATAAAATATTTCAGATTAGTCATTCTCAATCCGCCGTTTTTGTAGTCTTGGGAAATAATAACTCGTTTTATCCTATCTGCGCCCCCATTCCATATGAACTTGAAGAGGATGGAATTCAAATCTTTAATATCACTGTCTGGAGGATTTGGTAGGGAAGTGAAGAGATGTACAAGCTTTGACAAGGCCAGAGATTTAACAACTGTTACTTTACCAAGTAGGGTTAAGTTTCTTAGTTTCCATTTACTGAGTTCTCTTTTGAGATTGTTTAACTTAGAAATGTAATTAATTTTCCATATATCATGAAAGTCTATAGAACTGAACTTTATCCCCAATACTGTCAATTCATTAACCCAGCATATTCTATACCAAACTTGGTATACAGCATCGATGTATCAAGACACTTGAAATGAATAACCACATCAGTTCCTCTGAGTGGGGGGAAGGATGGGCGGCCATCTTTAATTTATGCAAAATCATTAATGATTTCGTTCTCTGATACCATTCAAGTGCTCGATGTAAAATTTGGTATACATCATCGATTCATGAAGAGACTTACGACAAATGACAGTTCTGGTTTCTCTGATTGGGCGGAAACCTTGGTGGCCATCTTTCATGTATGCAAAAACTTTAATGATATATATCTCTGATAACATTTAAGTGTTCTATACCAAACTTGGTATACAGCATCGATGTATCAAGACACTTGAAATGAATAACCACATCAGTTCCTCTGAGTGGCGGGAAGGATGGGCGGCCATCTTTAACTTATGCAAAATCATTAATGATCTCTATCTCTGATGCCGTTCAAATGCTCGATGTAAAATTTGGTATACATCATTGATGCATCAAGAAACTTATGTAATGAATACCGGTTTCTCTGATTGGACGGAAACCTTAGAGGTCATTTCTAATTGCAATTTTTTATAATCTTAGATATGTTTGTGACTTGACTGCTTGGTGTTCCTGACATCTTGGTTGAAAATTGAACACATTATGAATGTACCCAGAGCCGAGGGGTTTTCAGATGCGCAGCTTGGTATTGTCATTTACTGCTGAAGGATATGCTTTCTATTATCTGAAAAAAGTGAAATATTTTACAAATATTGGTAACATGCAGAGAAGACATTATTTTATCATTTCATCAGGTTGGTTTCATAATAAATGTCTGTCCCAGCGGTCACAAGTTATTTTTTTAATATATACAATGTGTGTACAATTACACTAATGCACTCGAGATCCTTGTTGAGAGGAATGTGTTAGTCTACAAGTACAGCTCTTCGTCATTGGATGAAACATCAAAGAGTTAGTGGAATTATTCCAACAGCAATTACAATTATTTTGTAAATTACAGTACAATTACACTAATGCTCTAGAGATCCTTGTTGAGAGGAATGTTTTAGACTACAAGTATAGCTCTTCGTCATGGGATGAAACATCAAAGAGTTAGTGGAATTATTCCAACAGCTTATTTTACATTTAAATAGCCCCGTTTCAGTGTCTAAGGCTCTAGTTCAAGGTTATATACTTCATATTATGATATAACATGAAATATAGCTTGACTTTCTAAATTAATACCATATATGCAACTGATGATAGACCCAGAGTGCATGAATATGTCCGACTTCAAAAACTGTATGTTAAATCACATACTTTTAACTGTCAACAAACCCTTAAAATCTAACATTCTTATCATCAACATTGTGGTTGTTCGCGTGTGTTGCAACAGCTTCATGCTTCAACAGTAACTTAAACCATGACATATCGGTTGAACTGGTGAAACATCCACCATTTCCAAACTCTGACATACCACGTCACTGTCAGAATATGGGTACCATGACACAGTGATAGATCACACAGCCAGTGAAGGTTCCCGATTTATGTTGAATGTCATTGTTGCCAAGTACTATTAGCAGCATTGCTTCAATGCATTTTGCTGTGAAGAACAGGACTTTCATAATGTGATGTTTAGCAATGTAATATCACTTGTCTTTATTGCACCATGTAAGCGACCTGTCTGTGTCTTGTGTGCTATCCTCAGTGTTTTATAGGGAGGATGGAGGTTATCTGTTTCCATGCTGCTTCAAAGATGCCTTCTTTGAAGCAACAGGAACACAACTTCACTTGGCTGGTTGGTGCTTAGTTGGTTCGTCGCGATATAGCTGAAATATGGTTGAAAGCGACGTTAAATTCTATTCACTCACTATCAGCAGCATTTTACAACAACAGTTCGCTGACTTCAGTTGTCTGTCATTTTTATTTGCCGGCATTGTTTCAGATAGAATACAACAGCCTATTTCATACAATCAGGAATGAAAGAAAGATTGAAATCTTAATGTTCCAACTTTCGTAGAGAAATAAATGGGGCAATTCGAAATTGTATTTTTATTCTGATATTCAATTTTTCAATGTTGGCGGGTCCGTGAAACAAAATTAAGTTTTGTACTGCCTCACACTGGGTTTCGCCCATTAGTAAAGAAATCCCTTCTCAGAGGCACTACTACCAGGGATGATTCCCGATTGCTTATCCCCCACGGGTATATGCCCCACCCTCTGTCCCATTCTTACAAAAATTGCCACACTCTAATAGAGGGTGTGCCCATTTTAGGGAGATCTAAACCCTGTGAGTACCAATTTATGTGTTATACATGTATTCGGGGAAATGCTCTTCTCCCGTGTTTCACACGAGCTTTCATTAACCTGTGATAGCTGGCATATTTCCCACTTGATTTAGCAAAATGTATTAATAATATAAGAATAATGACCCTTTCTTTAAATATTACAATAATTTGCTGTATATCTACCATATTTATTGACGTTGTCTCTGGTTAGTAATATACGAACAGAAACTTTACTCGAGAAAACACACATCGGCACATTCTTCCAAATTTATATCAGGGAAAGTCCACTGTGAGTCATCAACTTATTGTTTATTAGACAGGCTGAATTTGTTTTCCAATCACGTGCAAATATGCAGATCATTTTCACATGTCGGATCGATTGAATATCAAGGATTTAGAATATATTTTTTAAGTTGACCTTGTACAATTAACCTTTGTCAAACGATAGTTGACCTTGTACAATTAACCTTTGTCAAACGAATAGAATATGCATACAATTAACCGATATAAGGCCTGTCATACAAGTTCCATGTTATATGGTTAGTTAAAGCAAGATGATCTACTGTTGTTATCACTTTATTTCAATTAAACCGCTCTCTATATTTTATATAAAGCATGGGGTTATATATAGAGACCCCATATTTCTACCCTTCACCGTAATATCACCGTCCACACCCCCCCCCCCCCAAACTCTTGTTTTGCGGGCCTGTGGAAAATACCAAACAGCCTCCATAGTTGCTGGCCATACAAATGAATTGTGGATGAGATACTTATCATCATCATTTTGTCTGTGACGCAGGTTCTTTGTTGTTCTAAATTCTGAGTCATCCTAGTTGGTGGGGCTGCGATTTCTGAAACGTGGTCCGATCTGAAGATAAGTTCTGGTGTATTAATATTTATTGGATTGATCACCCGTGCAATCCCTGGCACCGTCTCTTCCCCGCCACTAATTTCCCTTTTCAAGCTATTGTTGTTGTTTCAGTTATTTATTTTTTAGTTGCACGATCTCTTTGCGAGAGTATCGTCCAACTTCGGTCAGTGAAAATATGTAAGACTCGTGATTTTCTAGGCATAATACTTAGGTTTAGTTTGTGCATACAAAATACCCATTGCTGTAACATACTGCAATGCGATAATATCTGCATATTACTCAAGTTCAGTTCACAGATACAAATGTTCTAATTTCCAGTGTTGTAGCGATTATCCTATTCCAGGATCAAAATGAGAAACTCTTAACTCGTACATAACCATTTCACGCTATATGTAGGAAGAGCATATATCATTTTATGATAGTTTTAATTTCAGCATATTTTTTAAACTTTCACAGGTGTGATTTGGCAAAATGGGGATGTTTCGAAGTTACTCAGACGTTTCACTCTGTCCGCTCTAAGAGACCTGGGCGTGGGGAAAAATGCAGTGGAAGAGAGGATACTGGAAGAGTGTGATATCGTCAGCGATGTGTTCAAAGAATCGGCTGGCAAACCGATTACCGGTATCAGGAGATTGTTGGGTAAAGCCATATCCAATATCATCTCGGGTCTGGTGTTTGGACACAGGTATAAGTTATTTATCAAATTCCTTCTTTAATTGTTGAAAGACAGCATATTCATCATCTACACGAACCCAGCAAAATCAAATCACTGACCCGGTATAGGACCACCTGTGGATGGTAATTAATAGCCTGGTCCCAGAGTTGTTTGAAAGCTCGATCGATAGCCGATCTAGATGTCGATAGTCTAGCAGATTGATTGTTGGTTCTGACACCCGACAAAGATCTCACTCCCTGTTTTAAATTTCCAATTTCCGTGGGCTAAAGCGACGGGTGATTCTGCCAGTAGTAGGGAAAAGCTAAAAACAGTCGCATTGACCTATGTGCACTTAAACTTGAGGAGTTGACGCTGGAGATTGGAAAGTGACCTCTGCCAGAGTTTGGCCGCCATCTTGAATTTGGCAAAAAACTTTACCAATGTGGCAGCGGCTTATTCTCTTGAACTCTGATGCAAGGTCACGTGACCTTTGCATTCCTCCACGGTGATGCGGTCATGTCTGGCGGTGATGCGGTCTGCCTCCGCGGAGAAAAAGTAGTCCCCAGACTTCAAATACGCTGCATGGTCCGATTGGGTCGTAAGAGGTATCAATGTGAAGCATTCGTGAAGGGGCATCTGATGGGCTGGGTGTGGGGTTGAAATATTGTCATTATGCGCATGCGCGGTGGACAAAGGTTATGGAAATAGACGTTTTGGGGTCTAGGTGGGTTACTAATGGTCTTATGGAGTCGTATAAGGTATCAATGTGAAGCATATGTGAGGGGGCATCCGATGGGGTGGGTGAGGGGTTGGAATATCGTCATTCTGCGCATGCGCAGTAGACAAAGCGTATGGAAATAGACGTTTTGGGATCTAGGGGAGCCCCTAATGGGCCGATGGAGTTGTATGAGGTATAAATGTGAAGCCTATGTGGGGAGGCATCCGCCTGGACTAGTCTCTCGGTCGTTGTCAACATTCTGCACATGTGCAGACAGGAAATTGTGGGAAAAGGGTATGGAAATAGACGTTTTGGGGTCTGGGTGGGCCACTAGTGGTCCTATGGAGTCGTATGGGGATACGTGAGGGGGCATCCGCCTGGACTAGTGTGTCGTTCGTGTTTCAACGTTCTGTGCATGCACAGACAGGGAATTGTGGGAAAAAGTTATGGAAATAGACGTTTTGTGGTCTAGGTGAGTCCCTAGTGGGCCGATGGGGTCGTGTGATGTATCGTTGTGAAGGATACGTGAGGGGGCATCCGACTGAACTAGTGTGTCGACCGTTTTCGACATTCTGCGCATGCGCAGACAGGGAATTGTGGAAAAAGTGCATTGGAAGGAAAGTTTTGGGGTCTAGGTGGGCCACTAATGGTCTGATTGATTCGAATGAGGTATCAATGTGATGCATACGTCAGGGCGCATCCGCCTGGGTGGATGGGTGTTAGGAATATCGTCATTCTGCGCATGGGCAGGCAGGCCGTAGTATGGAAATAGACATTTTGAGGCCGATATGGACCACTATTGGTCCGAATGTGTCTAGGGAAGTGTTATTTTGTAGCTCTCGGGGTGTAGACCACGACTTGAAGCGATGTCCACGTCACCTGTGACGTCACTGGTGACGTCATCAGTGAGAGTAGTAGCAAAAGCGGGAGTTTCGGAGGTGCGATGGAGTGCATTTGGAGTAGATAACGGCCTATTTTTCCATCCAGCTACCTGATAGAGTTACCTGTGAGTGTGACTGTATGCGCGCGTGTGTATGAGTGAGTGAGTGAGTGTGAGTGTGAGTGTGAGTGAGTGAGTGAGTGAGTGAAGCGTGCACAACGCCCGTGACGCGTCCCCAACGCCCGTCTTAACGCATGGACGCACTAACGACGGTGAGTGAGTGAGTAGGTGAGTGAGTGACTGGGATCCGACTGGACTAATGTATCATCCGTTTTCATCATTTTGCGCATGCGCAGTCTGGCCGTAGTATAGGAAGCAGGCATTTTGGGGATTCGTGGAGGTTTGTTGAGTGGTTGACCATCCCTGGTCAAATGGAAGCTCTCGAATGGCTGTCACCCGTCAAGGCCCGTCGTTACGCCTTAACGCCTGTCTCAACAACTTAAGGCCCTATCATTACGCCTTAACGCCCCAGCATAACGCCTTGACGCCATGATACAGTCAGATGAGAGAACAACAACAACAACAACAAGTTTTTTTTCATATAGCTTATTTTTCCCTCCATCATAACATACCCACGCTGGGGGAGCCGCGTTGGGTAGGTTTACAATTCAAGAAGTCTCTTGTCCAATCAGAGGCCACCATTTGGTCCTGTCATATTCGTTCTTGCCCGTTAGATGTATTCTCGGCTGTTCAATCAGAAGTCGCCGTTTCAGAAAGTTCCAGCTTTGCTCGGTGTGACCTAATATGATTCTTACTCATGCATTCATCCGCTTGTACATATGTTACAAGTCTCTCTTACGAGATAATCGCGGCCATATTTTTCCATACAAGGAAAAAAGGCCTTTGGTGGCAAGCTCTCACTTCGCTCACTGGAAAATCTCCTCTCTCCTCGTGCAAAGATCACACCCGGCCAAGGGTACACCTTCAAGGCAGACCAGGCATCGCTGTCGATGGTAGCGGAGATCCCCGGGCTCTCCCCTGGTTGAACTGTAACCCACACTGAAGAAATCATCTATCATTTCCATAGTTATGGATGGGTATCTTTTGGTAACTCTTTTGGGGAGTCGAGCGGGAACCGGCACCTTTTCGTCAATCATCAACGATTGCTCGTCTGCCTTGGAATTGGCTGGCTTCTCCATTTGATCGGGTCTGGTACAGGTTGTGAGAATGTACATCTAACATGCGTGTTTCAGTATTTATAGTTAGAGATGGGTAGGTTTAACATTCAAGAAGACCCTTGTCCAATCAGAGGCCGCCATTTGCATCTGTCATACTCGTTCTTGTCCGTTAGATGTATTCCCGGCTGTCCAATCAGAAGTCGCCGTTTCAGAAAGTTCCATCCTTTTGTTCTAGTCCTCGTCGGGCAAGCCTGGATATTCTTCGGGCAGCATGTCCTGAAACAGTTGTTTGCGCATTCTGATCGCATTTTACAGGGCCTCGGTGGGTGGTAACCCCATATTCTTTTCCAAGTGACGCTTGGTCTTCATGCTGGACCTGTGTGTGGGGTCGCCTTTCATTTCAAGCGGTAGTAAGGTATACTATTCATAGATCGCCATGGCTGTTTTCCTGATGCAGGGCCGCATTTCGGTGTACGCCTGTTGTAAGTTATCCCGTCCGGCGTCCTCGATCGCTGCAGCGTGAGTATTGATAGCTGCTGTCACAATACGATCCCAGAAGGTAGGTACTGCCTCACTTTCCTGGGATGTAGGCTGACTATCTGAGGTCAAGCTCTCCATATCAGTAGATAGACTGTCAGCAATCTTGGATTCGGTATCAGTCGATACACTCTCATCAATCTCTGTATCAGCATCCGATTCAACGGAGTCTTCAATCCCAAGTATATTTTCCTGGTGTCGCATCATATCGTAATGTCTGTTGAACGTGCATTCGCACTTAAAGCAAGTATAAGCCGTGTTGACGGTTGGAAGTCGACTGTGCGTGTTTTAGCAATACACTTCCTTTTATAGACGCCCGTCAACGCTTAGCTTAACGCTTCAACGCCCTGGTGAATTAGCTGAAATGCTCTCATTTTTCTAGACACCAATACATCGAAATGCAGTGACGCCCATCAACGCCCGTTGTTACGCTTTAACTCCCATCTCAACGCCTTAACGCCCGTCTCAACGCCATACCGTCCGTCTCAACGCCCGTCTTCATACCTGTTTCGACGCGTTATGCAATGTCCATCATCACTGGACGTTGATGTTGGAGGTTGAAGAAGATAATTTCCCGTCTCCAGCTGGGTCTCCATGAAGGTTTGAAATGCCTCATGCAGGGTCAGCAGATTCTGGGTACGGGTAGTTGTGTTGGTATCCTCATTGGGTATTATCTGTTCCTTATGCAGCAGAAGACATACCCGTGTCACCCATTGGATGCCATCTATGAGTGTGATAAGATGACAACGCATGCGTTGGAGCTGAACGGTTGATTCACCTTGTGCTGTATCAATAATAGTATCGACATTGGCTTGACGTAACGCTTCGGGTAGAATATCCTCGTTGTCGGGTTCAAACAAGTTGGACTCAAATGAGGGGACTGGTGCCGTGTGGTCTATTTATAGTGGGGCGCTTTCGATCTTAATGATGCGTTCGAACAAATGTTTCTTTTGTTCTATTGCTCTGACATACGCCGCTTTCCAGTTCATGCCCGAGGTTTTCAACATCGACGCTGTTCTTTCGATTTCCATATGGACCGGGTTCTTGTCCAGCAATTTTATATGGGTCAGGAGGTGGGCATACTGCTGACGTAAAGCCCGTCGTAGTCTGGGTGTCAAAGTATTATGGGCTAACATTGCGGCTTCCTCTTTCGAATACCCTTTGTGTGAAACTTGTTTCCTGTGGTCCCCAACATCTCGCCCAACTCGGCGTCCATACTTTCTTTGAACAAATCCTTCCATAGCCTCGAGTTCACATTATGTTCATTCCCTTGTACGGGTTTGGGTTGGTCCTTCACGGTTGGGTGGTATTCGGTGACTAATGGTATGAAGGGGACACGCTGTACGGGAGCGGGTTGCTGCTGCTGCTCTGCCAGATGTGGACTCGGTGGATGGTGTAGAGGTATATGACGTTGCGGTGATGCCTCACCGGTTAACAGGTGGGTCGTCAGCCGGCGATCTTCGGGGGTATGGGCTTTTAAATCTACGAACAGGTAGCCGTGCGGATGACCGCTCCTTGAAACGCCTGCATGAAATGGTCGATGTTCTGCGAATAAATTCGACTACCAAACACACGGATTTGTGCTCTGTCGATGGGGTTGGAGAACAACACAAAGTATTGGCAGTTCAAGGCAATATCTCTGGACGCCTTCCCTTGAGGAAAGAGATTCTGTCCAGTCGGATGCCCCCTCACGTATCCTTCACAACGATACATCACACGATCCCATCGGCCCACTAGGGACTCAAATAGACCCTTTGGTGAATAGGTCGGCGATTTTAGAATTGTCCTTGGCCGCACTCATCAGATCATCGAGCACTACCACGTTGGTCTGCTCGGAATCGAAGTAATAGGGTTCGTCTATCTCGTGAAGAATTCCTGGGACAAAGCTCACATTTTGTAATCGCGTAGTTTCGTAGGCGGACTGCCACTGGCTATAACACCATACAACGCGTGTCGGAGCTGGGGTTGCCACACCTTCCTCTAAGAACTTCATCACCCATGGCGTCTTTCCACACCCCGTAGGGCCGCTCACCGTCATCGTATAGGGATGTTCTACGCCACTTGGTGGACCTATAGCGGGACTTGGTGGTGTCTCTTGTCTATGCGTTAGACGCATATATCTGAGCATATTGTCGCGACGAGAGAGTGTCTTTTGACAGAACGGACATGTACTCGACATGGTACCCGGTCAGAGGATGGATACAGACTGAGGCTAATGGTGTACAAACGACCTTATATGACCACTCACTCACTCACTCACTACCTCACTCACTCACTAACTCACTACCTCACTCACTCACTCCTTCACTCACTACCTCAGTCACTCCCTCACTCACTACCTCAGTCACTCCCTCCCTCACTCACCCACTCACCGATCCCAAAATGCCTGCTTTCTATACTACGGCCAGACTGCGCATGCGCAAAATGATGAAAACGGACGATACATTAGTCCAGTCGGATCCCACTCACTCACTCACCGTCGTTAGTGCGTCTATGCGGTAATACGGGCGTTGGGGACGCCTCACGGGCGTTGTGCACGCTTCACTCACTCACTCACTCACTCACACTCAAACTCATACTCACTCACTACTCACTCACTCGCTCACTCACACTCCCTCACTCACTCACACACACGCGCGCATACACTCACACTCACAGGTAACTCTACCAGGTAGTTGGATGGAAAAATAGGCCGTTATCTACTCCAAATGCACTCCATCGCAGCTCCGAAACTCCCGCTTTCGCTACTACTCTCACTGATGACGTCACCAGTGATGTCACAGGTGACGTGGACATCCCTTCAAGTCGTGGTCTACACCCCGAGAGCTACAAAATAACACTTCCCTAGACACATTCGGACCAATAGTGGTCCATATCGGCCTCAAAATGTCTATTTCCATACTACGGTCTGCCTGCGCATGCGCAGAATGACGATATTCATATATTCATATAACACCCATCCACCCAGGCGGATGCGCCCTCACGTATGCATCACATTGATACCTCATTCGACTCAATCAGACCATTAGTGGCCCACCTAGACACCAAAACGTTCCTTCCAATGCACTTTTCCCACAATTCCCTGTCTGCGCATGCGCCGAATGTCGAAAACGGTCGACACACTAGCCCAGGCGGATGCCCCCTCACGTATCCTTCACAACGATACCTCACTCGACCCCATCGGCCCACTAGGGACTCACCTAGACCACCAAACGTCTATTTCCATACCCTTTTCCCACAATTCCTTGTCTGCGCATGTGCAGAATGTTGAACACGAACGACACACTAGTCCAGGCGGATGCCCCCTCACGTATTCTTCACATTGATACCTCATACGACTCCATAGGACCTCTAGTGGCCCACCCAGACCCCAAAACGTCTATTTCCATACCCTTTTCTCATAATTCCCTGTCTGCGCATGCGCAGAATGTTGACAACGATCGAGACACTAGTCCAGGCGGATGCCCCCTCACATAGGCTTCACATTGATACCTCATCGGCCCATTAGGGGCTCCCCTAGATCCCAAAACGTCTATTTCCATACACTTTGTCTACCGCACATGCACAGAATGACGATATTCCAACCCACTCCTACCCCATCGGATGCCCCCTCACATATGCTTCACATTGATACCTCATACGGCTCCATAGGACCATTAGTGGCCCACCTAAACCCCAAAACGTCTATTTCCATACCCTTTGTCCACCGCGCATGCGCAGAATGACGATATTTCAACCCCACACCCAGCCCATCAGATGCCCCTTCACGAATGCTTCACATTGATACCTCTTACGACCCAATCGGACCATGTAGCGTATTTGAAGTCTGGGGACTCCGCGGAGGCAGACCGCATCACCGCCAGCCATGACCGCATCACCGCGGAGGAATACAAAGGTCACGTGTCCTTGTATCAGAGTTCAAGAGAATAAGCCGCTGCCACATTGGTAAAGTTTTTTACCAAATTCAAGATGGCGGCCAAACTCTGGCAGAGGTCACTTTCCAATCTCCAGCGCCAACTCCTCAACTTTAAGTGCACAAAGGTCAATGCGACCGTTTTTAGCTTTTCCCTACTACTTCTGTCCGACTGAACTCCGTACTCGTAATATAGAGATATGTAACCAGACACGTGTCAATGCAAGTCGATGGGAAGTTCGGGAGGCTTATATCACGATGGCGCATAATTCAATTCGTTCCCTTCCTAGTTTTTGACCTGATGATGCAAATTCATATACCCGTAGACATTACTAAGCGAGACACTCAAACTGGATATTAACACGCACCAAGTGCCATCTTCCTAACAAGAATAATACGCAGGCGATTTGCAAAATGCGTCTCAGTGTCGTAACGTTGGACAATAGTAGTCGATATTTAGCACATCGACTGAATGACACTAAAACGCACGTTGATAATCGATTGCGTCTTATTATATTATAAATTGGATATGTTGCTAAGCAATCACTAATCACATTCCGATTGAATCCTGAAGGATTCGAACGAATTTAAGTGTACCATTCGCTGCATGGGGTCATTGATTTCGACCGGGCACTCCTTCCTCAGGACATTACGGAACTCTTGAGTGAAGTCGATATTTGAACATCCGATACAGTTGCGATAATACATTCATATAATGAAGCAAGTTTTTGCATATACTGTCTCTCAGTGAGACTATCTCTCAGCCAGACTAGTCTCTTCGCTACAAACAACGTGCGGGCGAGGTTGAAACAGGAATTGCAGAAAATAATTTGGTATTTTAATAAGATAAAGCTGATATTACATGAATGCAAACTTGCAATGACTAAGACCCGGTAGGAGCCCAGCGTATTCCAGGTTGCGCGGGATCATTTTGATCAACCAGAGACTGAAACAGTCCCTTTCGCCAGGAACTGGCATAAAGATAGAGATCATTTTGCTACAAATAGTAACGGTACTTTAATGCGGCCCGGGATTTTTTTTCTGCCATAGATAATTCAGCTGCAGTGCAATCATACACTGTACATGTATCGTATACGACGTTAAGCAGATACTTAAATGTGTGCCACAGGGCTCCATCTTAGGACCACTGCTGTTCAACATATTCATAAACGATGTACTTTATTTTGTTGAAAAGGCTAGTCTTTTTAATTACGCAGATGACAACACTTTAACCTATTCAGCCCCGTCACTGGACTCATTAAGGAGAGTCTTGGAGACTGAGGGTGAGGCCTTAATCGAGTGGTTTACCAATAATTATATGCAGGCTAATCCACAGAAATTTCAGGCACTGGCAGTTGGTAAACGCACATATAAAGACAGGCCTACCTTCAACATCGGTGGTGTTCATATCAAATGTGACGAACATGTCAAATTACTTGGAATGGAAGTTGATTATCTTTTAACGTATGACCGCCATGTGTCTAATGTCTGTCAGAAAGCTTCCAAGCAAATCAATGTGCTGAAACGTATAGATCAACATCTATCACTCGAATGTAGGAAATTAATTTATCATGCGTTTATTATGTCTCACTTCAATTTTTGCCCCTTAGTATGGCATTTTTGTAATGTCGGAAACACGAGGAAGATAGAAAAAATTCATCATAGAGCACTCAAATTTGTCTATCATGATTACACGAGTTCTTACGAAGGTCTATTTCAGAAATATAACACCTCCTCTTTGCATCTCAAACGTCTGAGATTGATGGCCATCGAGACTTTCAAAATTTTAAATGGTAATAGTCCTGAATATTTATCGCAACTTGTTAACAAGAAGGAAAGATTTTATAATTTCAGGTACTCTAATTTACTCGATCTTCCTAAAGTCCGAACTGAGCGGCATGGTATAAATAGTTTTAGATATAAGAATGCCAAATTATGGAATGATCTCCCCGAACATATACGAGCGACTTCAAATTTTAATGATTTTAAGAAACTAATCAACGTATGGAATGGGAAGGAATGTAACTGTTCCATATGTCGCCAGTGATGTGCCCGCTATCTGTTTTATGCTATATTTAATAGATACAAAATGGAGTTATTCCATTTCTCTCAGTAGCAGTCAAAAAGTAATTGTGATATCGAACTGTGATAAAAAATGTTTTCATTATGTTTGTATATATGTGTATTTTTATGATTTTATCGATTTTAAAAGTCGGTCGTAAAAGCTCCACGGAGCTTGTGTTTGCTATGTTCCTTGTACTAATGTACACCGATTCTAAATAAAATTTACTATGACTATGACTATGACTATGACGTTACAGGATCAAACGGAAATCTACTTGAGGTAGCTGCCTTAGTCTAATGTAAATAAAAATAATCAGTCAAAAGTTTGCAGACTAACCATTCATGTTACAGTATTACTCAAATACTTCCGTAGATATGAGATTTGTTCATCCTTGGGCAGAAGGCATGTCAGTAGTATATAGAGAGTATATTCACTCCTCTGCCCCGCCGCACGCATGCGCGGGTGAAAAAAAACGGAGTGCGCAGGTCACGTGGCTTGGTGGCGCAGGTGTGAGTTCTGTGCAAGTGTGTGACGTCACTTCCGGTGTCACTCCATCGCGCGTGACCTTTCACCCCGGGGTCAAGAGACCTTAGACGTGTGGAATGCATGTACTGACCTTCAACATCCGAGTTTCGGGTTTTCATCCGGGGGACTGGATTGCGTCGTCTCTCAGTTTTACATCTGGGTACTCATCAACATCCGGGTTTCCCACCGGGTGTTCCATCCGGGTTTTTCCATCCGGAGGACTGGATTGCGTCGTCCCTCAGTCTTACATCCGGATACTCTTCAACATCCGGGTTTCCCACTGGGTTTTTCATCCGGGTTTCCCACTGGGTTTTCCTTCCGGGTTTTCCCTCTGGGTATCCCTCTGGATTGCGTCGTATTGTGAATCAGTCTTACAGCCGGGTACTCTCCAACATCCGGGTTTCTCACCGGGTTTTCCATCCGGGTTTCCCACCGGGTTTTCCATCCGGGTTTTCCCCGTGTGGATTGCGTCGTATTGTGAATCAATCTAACATCCGGGTACCCTGGTTTCAACATCCGGGTTTCCCATGCAATGGTTCCTAAAGTCGCGTGCCTACATGGAGCATTCGTGAACACTGGATTGCATCAGCCTTACATCCGGGGACCCTGGAACATTCGTGAACATCCGGGTACCCCTATTTTTTCATTAGGGCCAAGCGGGGCCCATAGTGGACCGATTGAGTCGAATGAGGTGCCAAAGTGAAGCGCTCCTCCAGGGCGATCAAGGCATGAGTGGATGCATGTAAAATTAGGATTTGTCATGAAAATATAAAACGCGAAACACGGGCTTTACCCCTACAATAGGGAAAACCCCTATCAACCAGGTCAAGTGGGGCTTATATCGGTCTCCGGCTTATTGGGGCCTGCCGATAGAGGCAGGGTGGGGGAGTGGGTGTATGTAAATTGAGGATTTGTCCCGAATATATAAAAAGCTGAACACGGACTTTACCCCTACAATAGGGGAAAACTCCTATCAACCAGGTCTAGAGGGGGCTAATATCGATCCTCGGCTTATCGGGGTCTGCCGACAGAGGCAGGGCGGGGGAGTGGGTGTACGTAAACTGAGGATTTGTCTCGAAAATATAAAAGCGGAACACGCACTTTACCTCTACAATAGGGGAAAACTCCTATCGACCAGGTCTAGAGGGGCTAATATCGGTCTCCGGCTTTTCGGGGTCTGCCGACAGAGGTAGGGTGGGGGGAGTGGGTGTATGTAAATTGAGGATTTGTTCCGAAAATATAAAAAGCGAAACACGGACTTCACCCATACAATAGGTGAAACCCCGATCAACCAGGTCTAGAGGGGCTAATATCGGCCCCCGGCTTATCAATGGATTTTACTATGGGTTGTGAGGTCTTGTTTTCTTCGTCTCACCATGTAAAACACGATGGGAAGGGCGTTGGAGCTAAGCGTTAAATTTTTTGAAAAAGTCACTGTGCGCATGCGTAGTGGGTGAAAAGCGCTTAGTGGACGTTTTGGGGTCTAGGTGAGCCCCTAGTGGTCCGATGGGGTCGTATGAGGTCTTATTTTGAAGCTCTCGTGGAGGAACATCCGACTGGACTAATGTATCGTCCGTTTTCAATATTCTGCGCATGCGCAGTCTGACCGTACTATAGAAAGCAGGCATTTTGGGGGTGTGTTTGGGGTAGAGGTGGATCACTATTGGCCCGAATGGGTCGTGGGAGATGTCAAAGTGAAGCTCCTCTGGGTAGAGCCAGAATGGCGTGTTTTTTTATTGCAAGTCGCGTCGATCTGCGCATGCGCAGTTTGGTGTAGTAAGTAAAGTGGGCATTTTGGGGAAGTGAAGGAAGGCATTTGGGGTACAGATGGACCATCCTTGATCCGAATGTGTCGTGAGAGGTGTGATTCTGTAGGTCTCGGAGGTGTAAACCCTGATATGAGGGACGTCATCAGCACGAGTATCAGCGAAAGTGAGCATTTTGGGGCAGTGAAGGAAGGTATTTGGTGTAGAGATGGACCATCCTTGGTCCGAATGCGTCGTCTGGGTGTCATATTGTAGCCTTCGGAGTGGAGACCACGATTTGAGGGATGTCCACAGCATATGTGACGTCATTGGTGACGTCATCAGTACGAGTAGTAGCCAAAGTAGGCATTTTGGGGCGGTGAAGGAAGGTATCTGGTGTGGAGATGGACCATCCTTGGTCCATCCTTGGTCCGAATGCGTCCTATGGGGTATCATGTTGTAGCCTTCGGTGTGGAGACCACGATTTGAGGGATGTCCACGGCATCTGTAACGTCATCGGTGACGTCATCAGTACGAGTAGTAGCGAAAGTGGGCATTTTGGGGCAGTGAAGGAAGGTATTTGGTGTAGAGATGGACCAATCCTTGGTCCGGATGCGTCCTGGGGGGTGTCATCTTGTAGCCGTCGGGGTGCAGACCACGATTTGAGGGATGTCCACAGCATCTGTAACGTCATCGGTGACGTCATCAGTACGAGTAGCAACGAAAGTGGGCATTTTGGGGGAAGTGAAGGAAGATATTTGGGGTAGAGATGAACCATCCTTGGTCCGGATGCGTCGTGTGGGGTGTCAAAGCGAAGCTCTCGGGGCGTAGGCCACGACTTGAGGGTTGTCCATGTCATCTGTGACGTCATTGGTGAAGTCATCAGTAGGAGTAGTAGGGAAAGCGGGCATTTGGGGGAAGTGAAGGAAGGTGTTTGGCATAGACAGGGACCATCCTTGGTCCGAATGGATCGTGTGAGGTGTCATCTTGTAGTTCTTTGCATGTAGACGCATCTAAACACTTGGTGGTCGCATCGTGCTACGCATGCACAGTTGCACAGTAGTAACGAAAGATGTCATTTTGAGCGTGGGCAAGACATGTTTGGACAATCAAGGGACCAATCTTTGGTCCAAATGGCCCAGTTGTGGTATCCTAGTGAAGCTTTCTTGGGATAGAGTTAGACTGGCGTGTTTTTTATTGAAAATCGCGCCAATCTGAGCATGCGCAGTTGGGGTGTTGTAAGTAAAGTGGTCATTCTGGAGGTGCGCACGGGTATATTTGAGCGCTTGAGCGACCATTCTTGGTCCGAATGCGTCGTGTGAGGTGTCTTCTTGAAGCTCTCGGGGTGTATACCGCGACTTGAAGGATGTCCACGTCATCTGTGAGACCAGTGGTGACGTCATCAGTAGAAGTAATAGCCAAAGTGGGCATTTTGGGGCAGTGAAGGAAGGTATTTGGTGTAGAGATGGACCATCCTTGGTCCGAATGCGTCGTCTGGGTGTCATATTGTAGCCTTCGGGGTGGAGACCACGATTTGAGGGATGTCCACAGCATCTGTAACGTCATCGGTGATGTCATCAGTACGAGTAGTAGCGAAAGTGGGCATTTTGGGGAAGTGAAGGAAGGTATTTGGGGTAGAGATGGTAGAGATCAGACTGGCGTGTTTTTCATTGAAAGTCGCGCCATTCTGGAGGTGCGCAGGGATATATTTGAGCGCTTGAGTGACCATTCTTGGTCCGAATGCGTCGTGTGAGGTGTCTTCTTGAAGCTCTCGGGTGTAGACCGCGACTTGAAGGATGTCCACGTCATCTGTGACGCCAGTGGTGACGTCATCAGTAGAAGTAATAGCCAAAGTGGGCATTTTGGGGGTTTGAAGGAAGGTTTTTGGGGTAGTGATGGACCATCCGTGGTCCAAATGGACCGTATGGGGCGTCATCTTGTAGATCTCGGCATTTAGTCGACGAATAGTATGGTGTTTTGTTGGTAGTCGCAGCGTGCTACGCATGCTCTGTTGGGTAGTAGTAGCGAAACATGTCATTTGTGGCGTGCGTGAGAGTGTGTTTGAGTAATTAAGGAACCACTATTGGTCCGATTGGGTCGTGGGAGGTGTCATAGTGAAGCACTCGTAGACTCCGACTAGACGAGTGTGTCGTGGAAGTAAGGCTATGGCCCGCATACGCGGCCAAAGCATTGTGGGAAAAGGGCATTGGAAGGGGCGTTATGGGGTCGAGATGGACCAATATTGGCCTGAATGTGTCGAGCGAGGTATCAATTTGAAGCACTCGTGGCTCCGACTGGAGGGGGTGGGTCGTGGAAATGACGTCATTCTGCACATGCGCAGTCGTGGAGTAGTAGGAAAAGGACAGTTTTGGAAGTGCGTAAGGGTACTATATGACATCTGGGGGTAAATATTTCATCCAAGAATAGCGGATACCGGTTGTCGTGAATAACAAGATCAGCAATGTTCATATAGTTTATTATCCCCAATGTTACATCATGCCCAGGCTGGGGGAGCCGCCCTGGGTATGTTTATTATGTTTACAGAAAAAGCTAGTTAAAATATCAAACACCATGTTTTGTTATTTAACGCCGTCACATTACATACAAGTGCTTACAGAGCTCAAGTCAACGATCAGCATGTAGACATATAGAGTATGTACGGCATGTTATGGTATTCATCAGTGCCTGTCGGGGTGAATCCGTTCATCCGAGGGGGGTGGTCGATCAGTTTAGCCGCGAAGAACGTAACATTGACGACCCTCTCCACTGTCCACTTGATGGTGGGGCGTTGACGTTGCGCCCATTCCAATGGATCTACGGTATCCAGTTTTCCATCATCGTCTCTAGCGACGCCCGGTTAATGATGGTGAAAGGATGGCCGTACACTTGGCTGTTGGCACTGGAATAGAAATAGCGCAGTTGATCCGTCATCTTATGGCATAAGATGTCCCCGAGAGCGACAGTTAAATTGAAGGGCATAGGTTGGTCCTTGAAGATGGCTTCCGCATAGCTGCGTAGACGGACGAGGTCGGTCAGTCGGAAATTGTAGATATCTTAAATGGTAGAAACAGTGCCGGATCATGGGCCAATGGCGCCGATAGATGTTACTCTCTGGATGGTCTTTGTGTAACAGATCGCTAGGAACATTTATAAGTTCGTCCGCGAAGTGTACTTTACCCTGTACTTTACATCTGGCCCAAGGTCTTGTCGTCGGAATTTGACTGTTGAATTAGGGCGACATCATCATCGGCCCTCGTGCGATGGGTGGGAGTTCCCGCTGTCTGGATACTGGTACCTACGGGTTCCTCTACCTGCAAACGTGGCTTCGGAACGAGAGTTGTACACGGTCCTCGAATTGGGGGTAGTTGAAGTGAGTGTGCTAAAAATAGATCACCAGCTAGCGTGCTATAAAAGGGAAGCGGTCTGGCCGCTTCAGCAGACACTCTGTCAACCACCAAGATGTTCACTTGTACTACGCGCTCGAAATCGTTCACTCGCCTGCACGACTTGCGCTGCCATGAGGCTACCAAGCACGACGGAACCGCCCGGTATAGCTGTACGATATGTACACTGTTAGTTCGGCACTCAGATCCTTTACAGCGCGCCATGAACGTTCAATTTATGGGCCACCCAAGCGTCCATGCGAGGAATGTGGTCGGCCTTCAAATTAAATGTCTCTTTCATATTACGCCATAAGATGGCGGATCAACTGCGCTATTTCTATTCCAGTGCCAACAACCAAGTGCACGACCATCCTTTCACCATCATTAATCGGGCGTCGCTAGAGACGATGCTGGAGAAACTGGACACCGTGGATCCCTTGGAATGGGCACAACGTCAACGCCCCAACATCAAGTGGACAGTGGAGAGGGTCACCAATGTTACGTTCTTCGTGGCTAAACTGATCGAGCACCCCCCTCGGACGAACGGATTCACCCCCTACAGGCACTGATGAATACTATAACATGCCGGACATACTCTATATGTCTGCATGCTGATCGTTCACTTGAGCTCTGTAAACAATTGCATGTAATGTGACGGTGCGTTAAATAACACAACATGGTGTTTGATATTTCAACTTGCTGTTTCTGTGAACATAATAAACATACACAGGGCGGCTCCCCCAGCCTTGGTATGATGTAACATTGGGGATAATAAACTATATGAACATTGCAGAACTTGCTGTTATTCACGACAACCTCTATCCCCTATACTTGGATGAAATATTTACCCCAGATGCCATATAATGCCCTTACGCACTTCCAAAACTGTCCCTATTCTACTACTCCATGACTGCGCATGTGCAGAATGACGTCATTTCCATGACACAACCCCTCCAGTCGGAGCCACAGTGCTTCAAATTGATACATCGCCCGACCCATTCAGACCAATATTGGTCCATTTCGACCCCATAACGCCCCTTCCAATGCCCTTTTCTCACAATGCTTTGTCTGCGTATGCGGGCCATAGCCTTACTTCCACGACACACCCGTCTAGTCGGAGTCTACTCTACGAGTGCTTCACTATGACACCTCCCACGACCCAATCGGACCAATAGTGGTCCCTTAATCACTCAAACACACTTCCACGCACGCCCCAAATGACGTGTTTCGCTACTACTGCCCAACTGCGCATGCGTAGCACGATGCGACTACCAACAAAACACCATACCGCAATGAACATGTGTGAATTGCCCAGTATGGACCTATCCACTGAGCCAGTAGGCCTATCCAGACCTCTGTGAACTCTTCGAAAAATTTCACCGCTCAGCTTCGAGACCCTTCCCATCGTATTTTACGTCTTGGAACGAAGAAAACAAGACCCCACAACCCATAGTAAAATCCATCGATAAGCCGGGGACCGATATTAGCCTCTCTAGACCTGGCTGATAGGAGTTTTCCCCTATTGTAGAGGTAAAGTCCGTGTCCCGATTTTTATCTCGCCTTACGAAATAAAGGGAGATACTGTGAAGAGGATGTCGTCGTCGGTGTCGGTGTCCCCGGCCTGGAAATGATAATGTTTTTTGTTTAGCAAATTCAAAAAAAATCTAGAAAATTTAGACAAAATATTAAAAGAATGAAAAAAAATATGGGGGGTGGGTACTCCACCTGGATGTACTACCCCTGGGGTGCTCCAATGTTAAAATCCCTATGATAGAGTTTTGCGTTTAGCTGAAGTACATCTGTACTTAGAAAGTTTGTTGCAGTTGTCAGCGGTCATTGGATGATTATGAAACTTGGTACACATGTTTCTTATAATTAAAGATGTACCTGTGCTATTTTTGAGATGAAATATTAATTTTTGTCCAAATTATGGCAAATGATAGAGTTTTCTGTTTAGGTGAATTGTACATGTAGGCCTCTACATGTATACATGTACATGGTAAGTTTGCTGCAGTTGTCAGCTCTCATTGTATGATTACGACACTTTGTACACATGTTTCCTATGATTAGAGGATGTACGTGTGCTATTTTTGAGATGAAATATTATTTTTTCTCCAAATTATGGCAAATGATAGTTTTCTGTTTAGGTGAATTGTACATGTACATGTACATGGTAAGTTTGCTGCAGTTGTCAGATCTCATTGGATGATTACGAAACTTGGTACACATGTTTCTTATGATTAGAGGATGTACCTGTGCTATTTAGGAGATGAAATATTAATTTTCGTTCAAACTTTGAGGGTTTTCTCTAAGTAATTTGCCAATGATAATGTACATGTATATACATGCACACCTGTACATGGAAAGTTTTCTGAAGCTGTCAGCTTTCATTGGATGAGTTTGACGCTTGCTGCCCAAGTTCAATGTGATTTGAGGATGTGCATGTGCTATTTAAGAAATAGGACATTAAATATGAATTTTTGTCCTAATTATTGAAGTTTTGACTTTGTATGTTTCCATTGATAAGGTTTTTGTTGAGCAAAATTTACATGTAGATCTGTACATGGAAAGTTTGTTGAACCTTTCGTGTGATGATTATAAAACTCGGTGGACATGTTTCATGTTTTCCTAGGTCAGAGCTGTCCGCAATAAAGCCACACGGGACTGGCCTATCCAGCAGTAATCCCAAATGACACTGGCCTATCCAGCAGTAATGACACACGGGACTGACCTATCCAGCAGTAATCTCATATGTAACTCAACTATCCAGCAGTAATCCCAGACCGGACTGGTCTATGCAGCAGTAATCCCATTTGGGACTGGCCTATCCAGCAGTAATCCCACACAGGACTGACCTATCCAGCAGTAATTCCAAATGGCACTGGCCTTCCAGCAGTAATGCCACACGGGACTGACCTATCCAGCAGTAATCCCACACAGGACTGACCTATCCAGCAGTAATTCCAAATGGCACTGGCCTATCCAGCAGTAATGCCACACGGGACTGACCTATCCAGCAGCAATCCCAGACCGGACTGGCCTATCCAGCAGTAATCTCACATGGAACTGGCCTATCCAGCAGTAATCCCACACGAGACTGGCCTATGCAGCAGTAATCTCACACGGGACTGACCTATCCAGAAGTAATATGACACTGGACTGCAATATGCAGCAGTACTCCCACATGACACTGACCTATTCAGCCATAATCCTACATGGGACTGACCTATCCCGCTGTAATCCCACGCAACCCCGCTGTAATCCCATGTATGTTTCCATTGATAAGGTTTTTGTTGGGCAAAATTTACATGTAGATCTGTAGATGGAAAGTTTGCTGAACCTTTCGTGTGATGATTATAAAACTTGGTGGACATGTTTCATGTTTTCCTAGGTCAGAGCTGTCCCGCAGTAAAGTCACACGGGACTGGCCTATCCAGCAGTAATCCAAAATGACACTGGCCTATCCAGCAGTAATGACACACGGGACTGACCTATCCAGCAGTAATCTCATATGTAACTCAACTATCCAGCAGTAATCCCAGACCGGACTGGTCTATGCAGCAGTAATCTCATTTGGGACTGGCCTATCCAGCAGTAATCCCACACAGGACTGACCTATCCAGCAGTAATTCCAAATGGCACTGGCCTATCCAGCAGTAATGCCACACGGGACTGACCTATCCAGCAGCAATCCCAGACCGGACTGGCCTATCCAGCAGTAATCTCACATGGAACTGGCCTATCCAGCAGTAATCCCAATGCAGCAGTAATCTCACACGGGACTGACCTATCCAGAAGTAATATGACACTGGACTGCAATATGCAGCAGTACTCCCACATGACACTGACCTATTCAGCCATAATCCTACATGGGACTGACCTATCCCGCTGTAATCCCACGCAGGTTTAGCCTATCCAGCAGTAATCCCACACGGGACTGGCCTACCCATTCGAAATCCCACACCGGTTTGCCGTATTCAGCAATAATCCCACACTGGATTGCCTATGCAGCAGTAATCCCACACGGGACTGTCCTATACAGCATTAATCTCACACGAGACTCATCTATCCAGCAGTAATCCCAGACAGGACCGGCCTATCCAGCAGTAATCCAACTTGGGACTGGACTATCCAGCAGTAATCCCACGGTGGACTGGTCTATCCATCAGTAATAACACTCGGCACTGGTCCATCCAGCAGTAATCCTACACAGGACTGGCCTATCCAGCAGTAATCTCACATAAGACTGACCTATCCAGCAGTAATCCCACACGGGACTGGCCTCCCCAGTCGTAATCCCACACCGGTTTGCCGTATGCAGCAGTAATTCCACACTGGACTGCCTATGCTGCAGTAATCCCACACGGGACTGTCCTATCCAGCATTAATCCCACACGAGACTCATCTATCCAGCAGTAATCCCAGACAGGACCGGCCTATCCAGCAGTAATGCCACCTGGGACTGGACTATCCAGCAGTAATCCCACGGGGGACTGGTCTATCCATCAGTAATAACACACGGCACTGGTCCATCCAGCAGTAATCCTACACAGGACTGGCCTATCCAGCAGTAATCTCACATGGGACTGACCTATCCAGCAGTAATCTCACACTGGACTGCCCTATGCAGCAGTAATCCCGGCATTGACCTATCCATCCTACATGGGATTAACTTATATGCCGTTAATCCCACATGGGACTGATGTTATTGTCTGTACCAGATAATCTATTCCAGACATTATTGTCTGTACCACATCACCTATTCCAGACGTTAGTGTTTGCTCAACATGTATGCTTTCAATACTGCTGCAGTTTCGGGGGATGACCACGCAAGGCGAAATGTTGGGGTTCTCAGAACGCTTGTTATATTTTCGGGGCAAATCCTCAATTTACATACACCCACTCCCCCACCCTGCCTCTGTCGGTAGGCCCCGATAAGCCGCGGACCGATATTAGCCCCTCTAGACCTGGTTGATAGGAGTTTTCCCCTATTGTAGGGGTAAAGTCCGTGTTCCGCATTTTATATTTTCGAGAAAAATCCTAATGTTACATGCACCCACCCACGACTTGATCGCCCTGGAGGAGCGCTTCACTTGGACACCTCACTCGACTCAATCGGTCAACTAGGGGCCCCTCTCGGCCTTAGTGAAAAAATAAGGGTGCCTGGATGTTCACGAATGTTCCAGGGTCCCCGAATGTAAGACTGATGCAATCCAGTGTTCACGAATGCTCCATGGAGGCACACGGCTGTAGGAACCATTGCATGGGAAACCCGGATGTTGAAACCAGGGTACGCGGATGTAAGACTGGTTAACAATACAACGCAATCCAGAGGGGGAAACCTCGGATGGAAAATCCGGATGGAAAACCCGGTTTGAAACCCGAATGGAAAACCCGGTGAGAAACCCGGATGTTGAAGAGTACCCGGATGTAAGACTGATTCATAATACGACGCAATCCAGAGGGATACCCAGAGGGAATACCTGGATGGAAAACCCAGTGGGAAACCCGGATGGAAAACCCGGTGGGAAACCCGGATGTTGAAGAGTACCCGGATGTAAGACGGAGGGACGACGCAATCCAGTCCCCCGGATGGAACACCCGGTGGGAAACCCGGATGTAAGACTGAGGGACGACGCAATGTTGAAGGTCAGTACATGCATTCCACACGTCTAAGGTCTCTTGACCCCGGGGTCCAAGGTCACGCGCGATGGAGTGACACCGGCAGTGACGTCACACACTTGCGCAGAACCCATATCTGCGCCACTAAACCACGTGACCTGCGCAGTTCCGCGCATGCGTGCGGCGGGGCCGGTGAGTGAATATAACCTCTATATACTACTCATATCCTCTCTCTCGATCGTGTTGCGTTAGGATGATGATAGCTTTTCCCTAAGCCTCGACCACTGGTGGTTGAATCCAGCCCTGTAGTCTGTTGCTTTCCGACTTTCACAACTGCTTATGTGATGTCATGGGTTCTTATACTGGATTTGATATAATATATATATATATACTTTATTACGTAAAACATTTACCACATAGGGTTAAGAACGCATACATACATATAAGAAAATATAACTCATTAAATTACATCCATACATGCACCAATCACACATACACATTCATACCATACAGATGTACATGTACACAGCCTCACACTCAATATTTACATACCATTAGTTCTTAG
This sequence comes from Hanleya hanleyi, assembly GCA_036873755.1. Lineage (NCBI taxonomy): Eukaryota > Metazoa > Mollusca > Polyplacophora > Lepidopleurida > Hanleyidae > Hanleya > Hanleya hanleyi. The sequence continues at coordinate 2,158 of JAVTVY010007421.1, read as the reverse complement.
TTATTCGGTTTGTCAGTGACCCAATACCGAAATATATGGGGTCAGTAAAATTTATATTGGGCTCGGCTCTCGCCCAATATAAATTGTACTGACCCCATATATTTCTGTATTGGATCACTGACAAACCGTGTAACGATTTTATCCCACTGAAGACCCTGTGTGAACACGCTAATGGCTAAGGCAAATTCTTTGAGAAAAGGACTTCTTCTGAACAACTTTGGCCCTATGTTGTTATTGCTCGCGAAACAAAACCAATGTGTATGAAGTCACACATTTGCAATATTCATAGGCCTTCATCATCGTTGATTACGATAAGAAACGAGCTGTTCACAAAACGAATGCTAACTAATTTAGAACTACAGCTGATGAAGGTCACCTTCATTACAAATACTGGTTGTCAAAACGAGGAGTAAACGACGCGAGGCAGCCGACGCGAGTGCTTTGAGACAGACGCTACTATACTGTGAAGGGAGATAGCCTATTTATTTACCCCGAATTACAAACGACGGCGGTGGATGGAAAAATATCGGGCGACCATGTGACCGCGATCGCTCGTTTCATTGGACGATTTGGACGTTGTACGATAAACTTGAAAAACGCGAGGTGATATATACCAGCTTCTAACGACCAAACTTGTCTTAGGACAATGACAAGCACTTAATATCTTAGTTCGGGACATGCTCGTCCGATGTGTGTTAATCTCCACGTTGGACATAACGGGCGTTTCGCCATTATTACTGTCTACAGTGCCACATATTCTGCCAATCATGATCATATAAATAACGACGAGTATAAGATGACTGGTACCTGGCACAGATGACACAATCTGTATTAATTATGGAGTAGGTAGACGTAAGTTCAAGGCTTACATGCTGGAATCCAAGAATCCAAAAGTAGGAAATGGACTGGTAGGCCTGGGCCTCTTGCATAATTTGTCTTCAGTGGACGATACTTAGCTTTCGGGCACCCTCCCCCCTCTCTTCCTTTGCCTATTTTGTTCGTTGTCAGTTGTGAGTGAATAGATAGGTATTTAGTTGCTCAAGCTGACTTTTCTTGTCTACAGATACCAGTATGATGATCCCGAATTCATTGCGATATTGGACCGAACAGACCTGTTCTTCCGAACTGGAGCCATTTTCTCTCCCGAAGCTCTTTTCCCTATTTTACGGTTCCTGCCATCAACAGCTAAGGTATGGCATGACATGGGCGACGTCGATTTTTATGAATAATTAATATACCTTTTGGGAAGTGGACTTGAATACCGAGAGAGCATGCATGGTGGATTCTGAGAGAAGGGACAATCTTTTGTGTAAGAGTCACGAGACAGTGGAATACAATAGTCGTCTGGGTACAACAGTATGTCCAGACAGGAGACTTTTCAATAATGCAAAGGCCTGAACATATTTGTACATCTGCCCATCTAGTTAACGGTACCAATCATTATGAAATTTTTCGCTGGTATGGTAACTATCCCGGGTCAATCTTCGCTCACATTTATCTCTTTTCGCTCTATTCAGATCAATCCCCAGGCTTGTGATTTATACTTTCTAGTCGCTTGCTTTATAAGATCTTATAACGCTAGCTGGTCTGTCGATGGGTTATATCCACATATATTGCCCGAAATTTTCGACATCCTCCTAGACTGGACCATCTTCACAACGCCAAGGTTTCTATTTGTGAGCCAAAGGCGAACCCTTGACCATCTTGCATAGCAGACCGCGTTCCGCCCACACTCCAGTTACGTGACCTAGATAAACTGCGCTGATGGTGAAATACGTTAGGGTTTTACTTTCTGTGCTAAACTATTCGCTGATACCGAATGTAAAATATTTAATCCAAGCATGCATAACAATAAAATATTAATGGATAGATCAGCGAAATTTTATAGAAATCCGTGTGTTATATCACCTAATTCAAGTCCTTCACTGGGAAGGTGCGGTCGGATATTTCAGTGTTTCCTACATTTGCCTGGCTTGTTGGATGTTTGATGGTAGATGAATGGGTATATTTTTCCTTCAAATAGATTTTGTTTTAAACTGTGTTAACATTATATTTATTAGTGTTCGTGGTTGTTGAAAATGTGCGTGTTCATCTGCCACCGGGCATATCTCCCAAGCTATGGTGTTCGAAGCTCTTCACTGTCGCCATGATAATGGTT
>JAVTVY010007420.1:0-43144 GCA_036873755.1 Hanleya hanleyi | reverse complement strand
AATACAATACAGAATACAAACTAGATTTTAGACTCGATCACATCGAGGAGTTAATAACTCCGAGTTCAAATACAAACAGGAAATAGTCTCGAAATGGTAAACTGCATCAAAATTTTAACTCACTCGCTCAACATCATGAACAACCTTCAGTCTATCATTCAGACCCCTCAAGGATGAACACAGGCACGTTCCCATTCAATTAAATTTCAAACAATAGCATAATTTCCTGAACTGATCCAAGAGAAGGGAGAAAACAGACAGGATATACATATCATTAACTCGATTCGAAAGGATTGAAGGAAGTCTGATTACTATTATCGCAGTGACAACACCATGGTGTCGCCATGAATATGGCTCGCATGGCTGACAATACCCCAAACTATCAACTGAGCAATCAAAATCATGTATTGGACAACCAAAATGTAGGCAATATATATCTGCATTAATCCAGAAAATCGACACGATGAGCGATTTTTTTAGCCGACCAGTTGACAGCCGACAGATTCGGTTATCACGAACACCACGACATGAAGGGACCAACCGTTCAAAAAAAAAAAAAAAATCTTGAAACACAAAGAAAAAACGGGTTTCCCTTTTATCAGGATGGGAAAAAGGTTAGGAGAAAACAAAGTCACATTGATCCGCGAACAATCTAAGCATTTACCATTAACCCACAATTGTATTCCTCCTACAAATTTGTCATAAAGGTCGGCAAAATCTTCAATCTCAATCCAAAGACCCATAAATACTAACACATAGCAGAAATCTCACACAAAAGTCAATCTCAAAAACAATACAATTCAATCATACAGAAGCACATAGACAACATCACACAGTAACACCTGGAGTGACAATGGACAAAAACTTCCATAAAAATTTTAAACTCCCCGATATACAAGCTCTATATGATAACCCAGTAAAAATATTTGAAAATCGCATTCAATAAACTGAGTCAATTTATCCGGTTTTTACTAATCTATTGACCACGAACGGCCAAAATGCCACTACTAATAACACTTCGCGTTTATCACAGGACAATAATGCTGTATACACGACGACGCCAAATGCAATAAATGAATAGAGTAAATACACTATTCCCAAGAAATGTTGAATAGTTCAACTGGCTAAATACCAGGAATATATTTAATAGTACGGAGCGAAATGAACACATCGAGTCCCTCAAAGAGGCGAAACGATTAATTGCCACATTACACAGATCTATATATGCTGTCGACAGTGCCAAATTATGCCGCCTTGGCCTTACTAATAAAACAGCGCGCCTATCACAGGGTAATAATACCGGTACTGTATATACAGCGACACCAAGTTTAATAAGTAAATGAGATAGATGCACTATTTCCAAGAAATGTTGACAAGCTTAGCCGGCTATATACCAGAAAAATATTTGATAGCACGGACTGAATTGAACACACGACTAGTTTCACAACGAAAGAGGGGGAAACGCCTAACCGAACTCTACATGTATATCACACAGGCCGGTGTGATCATATTGTCAAATTTCACTCTCGCGTAGCTAGCCTATCAGCCGTGACAAAGAAAAGCCTGTCTAACACAATCCACAGCCTGCCAGCCGTGAAAGGATTTATACAGAATCATCTACTAGAATAGCCCAATGTCAGGATGACCGACTCCCGGGAAAACAATTCTACATACAATCAACCTGTGCAAAGCCGGCCAACAAAAGAACAGGGAAGGTGGGGTACGCGAAAAGAGGAGATAAATGGCCGGCCGACTTCCACCCCGCGCTTGTTTACCGGAAATTTTTCAGACTTCCAGGCATAAATGGTTTCTCAACTGTGAAAATAAAATAATCTTTCACTTCTGACACCAGTTGTCGTAGAGAGGTGTGCTCCGCCTAGCAACACCCAGACCGATATAAAGCTAAAATATCCCCCATTAAAATCCTCCCATCCGACCACCCGAATTCACGTGTTATCTCAATCAGTCCCAACCCTTATCTGGCAATCTCAGAGCATGCACGAAGATTCCCGAAGTTCAAGCTTCGGGCCTACACCGGTTTGGAGAAGTTATATTCGGAAACAGCCCGGATGAGGCAATCTCCTGGCATGTACGATTTATTTCGTCGTAACAGGGCTAGCAGTTTGGAGCATAAAGCTACCTCTGCAACACAATGGTAAAATTACTGACAGGCTGTAACGCTTTAAATATCTACTCTAAACCCAATGTTGAACCGCGCCTTCGAATATGTGAAATGTGTGACAGTGGCAGTGTAGACGACACATATCACTTTGTAATGGATTGTCCTAAGTTTCACTGCGAACGAATGCTGCTGAAGAAAAGAATTACTGATTGTACATTCACCATGTTGTCGCCGCTAATGCAATTTTACATACTGATGGGGATGAACTTCCCGATAGACGACATAGATTCAGTAAGACTCGTCTCGTGTCAGATCATAACAAGAATGTACCATTATAGAAATGTTATTATGTACGAGCAATAATGTTACTGTGTAGTCCCTTTGAAATCGCCAAACATGCGATTAGGACAACATGTATATACCGCTATTTCTCTCATGCCTGTATCGTATGCCATTTAACCACTTGTAATATCACTTTATATGCATAATAACACATCTGTATATTTTCTTCTGTTAAGGAGGCAAATAAATATATATATATATTTACATGGTTACAAACAGTGTGCTGGACGAAGTGTTCTATTTGTATATCTCAGAAGATTTTATGCATTATCCGAGTTATTTTAGAAGGGTTTGGACATTTATTCGCAAGATATTCAGAATGTGGTAGCTGTGCTTCTTATTTGCACCATAAGGACACATCTGACAGAAAATCAGCTGAGGCTTATAATATTGTATTACTCACCGGGACCAGGAAAATGTTGGAATTGAGAACAACTCCTTCGCTGACACAGATATTATAATGAGATAATGGGATCTGTGGGGGCATATTGGCACCAAATATCACCATAATGATCACAACAGCATCGCCACTCCTGAAATGAAGACCATCAAAGCTACCTGCATTTCCTCAATTTACTAGATCCTCTTTCGAAAATTCATAATCCGTCTGGAATAAAAATCAAATTTTCCTCTCCAGGTACATTTTTAAATTTGCAATTTTTTCTTTTCGATAGTTTTCTGCAAATTTCACAGATTCAAAACGGATCATTTATGACAAATTTAGCTGTATGATGATAATGGACTTACAAGCCGCCAGGCGAAGCGCCATCTGTTCCCCTAACTGTGATGGCATACTGTTCTCCAATTGTCACAATCCCGTTGACGTAGACATTCGCCCCACCCATCCCGGGACCACTGGTCGTATCTTGGATAGCAAACTTTCCACTGCCAGCATTGGTCACCGAAATTATCTGATATGTAACCTCTCCATTCAGACCAGTATCTCCGTCAGAAGCAGAAACCTGGGCAATAAGAAATAAATTTCCTGTTGCAATGTACTTTTTATTTATTTCTGCACTGGCATAGGGAGTGACGCAATCATCGTACGGGTAATGTGCTAGTTTTCCTCCAAAGGCCAGAATTTCCATCCTACGAACTAAAATGAACCGAAAACTGTTCACCCAAGAACAAACAAACAAAAACCCTCCACAATCTTACCGCAGTGAGGAATCCCCTGATGGTTGTGTAGTTTCCCTCTGGTATTGTAACCTCGTATCCACCAGCAGGGAAGGTGGGCGCGAAATCGTTGACGTCACGGACATTGATGGTCATTACAGACGTGCTGGTACGTGGTGCTGTTGTGCCTACTTCTCCCACCACAACCTGAGGAGCCATACAAACAATCTCTGACCGCACATTTGACCAGATTTGAATATCATGTGATCATAGATGTGGAAGACATGAACTATATGTTGGTTCAAACATTCAGATACACGCACTATTTTCATTCCTGACAATAACGTGTGATGGAGTGCCCAAGTACCGGTACATCTATCCATTCTTTCCCTACCAGTTACTTTCGGTGCTGAATTTGTAAGTTGGTTCGATATGAAGGGACACCCTAAAAATATTTCAAAGTTCTGAACTTCCCAAGTTCCCAGTTCCGAAGTTTCAAGTTCCGAAGTTCCAAGGTCCCATATGAAAATGCTGTGAATTCGGAACTGAGGTTTTTCTTACCTGGAACTTTTCCATCAAAATATGACCATATCGAGCCCAGATGTTTAATGAGGTCTTAAAAATAACATATTCAGTTTTCTTCAATGTTGGGATACTGACTGGTAACCTTGGCGTTGAACGTTGACCCAAAATTAACAATATTTTCTTTCCTCTGCATCCATCCATATCCAGAAACCGAAGGTATCGAATGGGAAATAAAACACTGAAAGATAAATAGGCAGGGCAGTTGCCAGGATATCTCTTAGGGTGGTTCGCTTTCGTTTCAAAAGGGCACATCCGGGGGACGCTGAATGAGAAAAAGGGGCAAAGAAGGGGTTCGTGCACATCTGAAAAAGGCTATTGTTTGAGAGAAAAATAATATTTTTCCCAGAAGGGTGGTCGCCCGAACTCAGACCCCCCTCCTCCCTTGACTATGGGTCTGACAGACACACCTCGAAATCAATAGATTTCTTCTTTGCTAAGGCAACCATGAAGTTAATCGCATGGACGATGTTCTCGTCGCAGTGGTCTTACCATTCTGAAATCAAAATTAATATGGTTATTCCTTGCCCAATAGGTAAAATCTAACCGTTTGGAACCAAACCATGACATAAGACAAGAGATAATGCACGGACATCAAAAGTTGACAGACGGACGGACAAATGTACGGACGGACAGACACATAGCTAATCAACAAATTTCTCTGCAATGACTGAGATCTACCTGAAAATTGATCACAATACATTTATCCCTGTATCATGAACCAAACTGTTCACTGATTGTTAATATGACTTTGGCAGTTGAATGAGATAAGATTCTTCATGTTCCATGAGTAAGGTATACTCAGAGTTTGGCAGAAAATCAAGAATATTTAACTGGAGCTACTGCACAGACAACAAAGGTTGTGCGACAGACACAGGGGTGGACAGACATACATTAAAATCCACAGACGTCTGCTTTTCCATGAGCTTGGGGATATTTAAATTCCATCACAATCCTTACATCTAAACTGGGCTTATGAATGGATATAACAATTTCCGAATTATTTCCTAACAACCGGGTCACACTGAAAAGTTTGGTACCAATTCATAACCTGGGATCTGGAGATATCACACGGATAACAAATATTAACAGACGGATAGACGGACAGATAAATGGGCTGACACGACACACTATCCTATTATATTGTCAATTTTGAGTCACCTCATTGGCAGACTATTCATCAACCCACGCGTATTACAATACATGCCATAAGATGTTGCTTTAATACGTTGGCATTGATTATTTTCTAGGTGATCGAACTGAATATGCAAATAACATAGGATCATTTGCACCCTCTACTGTAAGCATGTTCCTGATCTCTAATTTCTGAATCTACCTTTATATTTAATATATTTAGTCTCACACACATGTTGTTATATACTATAGATAAAATTATTTACTGAACAAACTGGCAGTTACCAAGGGCGCCAGCGTAATACGGTGACATAATCAATCACTATTAATATTGATTTGAGGACGATGACAATAACACAAACGAGGACTCACATTTATCGTATATTGTGGCCTTGATTCAAAATCCAAAACTGCATTCGAAACGGAAATGAATCCATCGGATGATGTGGTGAAAGGAGAGGCAGGTTCGATTAAGAAACTGTATGACGGAGTTGGGTCTCCCTGGGCCTGTAATTATATGAGTTGGGATCAGTCTTTTTAGGCATTCTAGGCACAGACAATATTAAATATGAATGGATTGGGGCCAGATCAAAAATATATGGCTGAGAAAATAGGGAGCATACGTTCTTTCTTTGACCGGCATATAGAAATCGACGTATATAACACAAGGCTATTCTATAGATAACTCCGCAGTAATAAAGAAGTTGTTATCCATAGAAATAGCCTTGTGTTAGCATACGTACTATTTACCTTCCTGCCTAATTGTATTAGAAAGTTTAGTGTTCCGAATAAGTAGGTCGACAAAATTTCTCTACATTTAATTCATTTTTGTACTGAATGAAAATCTTTAAATGGACATACGAAACATAACATACATTTCAACACTTGAGCGAAACTTACTATATCACCATCCGTTACAATAAGTTTAAAAGGCTGGTGGCCAGTTTGATTGGTCAGAAGCGTGCCAGTGGGTGAATTTTCATACACCCATCCGATAAATTGACCAGTGTTGGTGCTCAGTGTAGGATAAAAGTTGTTTGCCGGATCCACCCGAACTCGAATTTTGGCCGTTGTGAATCGTTTATTCAAAGTATTTTCTTCAGCCTGTTGAAAAGAAATATTAACATCAGATGTTATGAATACTGGGAAGATCTTAACACCTGGTCTGGGCTGTTTAGGCCTACATAGGCCTGGGAACGGTCCATTTCGCACCCCTCCCCCTCTGTATATTTTTCTTACTTTTTGAGCTGGAGTTATGAAACTTTCCACAACATATCTTGGTCTCTCTACCAAAAAATGTAAAAACATTACATGGCCAAATTGACAACGTCATTCGACCAGATTTTTCTAATTTTTTATTTTCACAAATAAAGAAAAAGAAAAAAAGAATACATATTAAATTATGTCTACTTTTGTCTAAAACATAATTCTTTAAGTACCGACATGGCCGCCATTTTGAATTTACAAGTTATCCATTATTCGAGGGGGTATACAAATATGACCCCAATGGAATAACTTATAAAAATTCGCGTGGCGTCAGCCCTTTGTCAAATCTTTGCGGAGATAGTGTTGAAAGTTTGATAGGGGGTGTCATAATGCCCCCACGCCGGGCCTGGCAGGGTTAACAAAAGGGAAGATCCTAATAAGTCGGTTATACTATAGTCCAAAAAAGTAGTATTATTTTATAGGAGAAGCATGTATTCAAAGTGCAAATTGTACTATTATATTTTCTTCATTTATTCAACTGTTTACAAAATTCTCAAAATCAAACTGTTAAATATTCACCGACAGTTCCAATTGTAGATAGGAATTCATCCCTACACTATACTAATGGTTCGGTTACCGTCGCCTTATACTGTTTCTAAACCAAATATTTTTCATTTTTCACAGAGTCACATTATTTGTTATTGGAGCTCTAATTGAAAGGTCACTAAACTTACTCGTATAACCAAGTAGAAATCTGTAGAAACGAGTCTGTCTATCCCCTGTGTTTGCCTCAGAATCACACTGTAGTAGTCTACGCCATTTTCAGACGTTCTAGATTGTCGCTCAAGTTGGAAGCTCCCAGAATGTGTGGCTGCAATTGAATTCAATTGGAAAAAAGATAAGTGGGGAGGAATTTAACGTCGTTTTCAAAGACGAAAGAATGAGATAAAAATTGTCCAACACTGGTGTACTGCAAGATGTGGTAAAAACATAACCGCTCCAAAGCAAACCCGGTGAAACGTATACAAATGGATCCATCTGTAAGAGTGTGATACTGATCCTACTCCAAGTCTTGGTCAGCTGTAGCTACCTGACCATCCCACTGGTCCGGTGCTATCTGCCCTACATGCTGGTAACCTGGACTGGTCCAAGGATGCAGGTAAAGTTTATCTGCATTTTTGGAGAACTAGTTTTAGGTTACTTTATCTCAGGTGGCTGTAAAATCTCTCCTTGGTTAGGACACCTGGACATTGGGTGTGTTTTGTGCGAGGCAATACTGTTTTCCATGTTAGTAAATTTGGTTATATTCATTGTATAATTATATATGTGAATTCATTTCTGGATATCAATATAATATACCCCGCAGTTATTATGGTTAAAGATAACGTAAATTCAACACAGACCTTTGGTCATATTTGTAAAATATCAAATAGTATCTAAGCTGACAATTGCCTGTTCAATATGAGCTATGAATTACTATTTTATTTATGTATATATTGGGTCTGTGATAAAATACTACGCTTGTTAAGCTCAGCTGATATGATTGTATTTATGGGTTTTATTGTTAATATTTGCAGCACCTGTTGCACTGCTACCCTCATAAATGCCCTATATATTCCCACTTGCCAAAATAAAGTCTTCTATGATTTTATCTGTATTCATCGGACTTTAGAGTTGTCATTCATAAAAGGATTCCACCCTTCCGTTTACACATTTGACAGGTATGAAAGCTACACATTTTCAAAAAATATTTTAAAATTAAATCATTTCAACCCTAATTTTTTAGGCGAAGTTTGCACGTGAATCTGTCACACACGCAGTATCACTTTTCATATGGTTTTAAGCATTTCGTTAAAATATAAGTAAATCAAACTTGAATATAGTTCAAATTTTTCGAGAAGTAATTTTTGCATGTGAAGGTTTCCAGTTATCATATAGACCCAGTTGTTTACCAGCAAGTCACCTTGGAGTTGTATGTTCTGAAAACTTCGTTATGGCAAGTTATTTCACAAAATCTGAATTCCGCCGAATTCTTTCTACTTGGAATTAGCGAAATTTTTAAAATTATAATCATGAAATTTCATGAATAATGGAATCGTTCAAATTATAGGTCAATCTCTAAGTAAATATTAAAATTCATGAATTTGTCGAATCTGGTGAACTCACTTTTTTTGAAATAAAATTAATTTATGAAAACTGGTGAACGAAATTTGTTTTGATCTTATCTGGCCTGGGCTTTTTCGACCCTGTCCAGGCCTAAAGCGACTGGTGGGGGGGGGGGAGCAAATGGCCCCCATAATATTTTTTTTATCCCTTCAGCTAGGGGATAAAGCTTAAGATACCATACCCTTGGGTCAAGTTCTACTAGATAATGTAAAAAATACATCTTCAAAACAGATATTTTTGGTCGATTTTTTTAAATTTGTACTTGTTATTTTCTTTGCAATACCTGCATGATGAATTAGTAAATAATAGTCTGTTGTGAAATAAAATAGATGCTGCCTAATTTTCATCGAAGAAACGCAGGAATTTTGAAGAAAAATGACGAAAACATCACTTTTCTGCTTTTCTGTATGGACGCCATCTTGATCTGCCCATGATCCTCCACTCGGCCACGTGACCAAAATATGATAAACTAATGTCGCGAAGTGTCAGCTTTCAATTTTTTTGCGATCCGGAGATAGGAAAGAAAGTTTGATGAAGGTGGAGGGGAGGGGGGGGGGGGGCGATAATGGCCATCAGATCAGATAGGGTTAAAGAACACCGGGCTTGTTTTGATGCCTGTTGACATATCTTGATAGATACTTCCTGTAGGGAGCTATTGTCTGAATCTTTGTGCAGCTGAAAAGGCTCAAGTCTAGACATATTGTTGTTCCCAAACTTGGCCGTTTTATGCATTGTCCCGTGATTCTTTCCTGGAGTATAAACCCATATCTTAATGTATATGTGCAACTATGGGCGTATATTCTACGGTGATTGTTAACTTTATCAAATTATTGGTTTCTCCGTATCTGTTTGAGACACACATGATCCAGATACAACATATAATTACAAGCGTCTAGTCCGTCATTCATAATTCAGTCGTCGTCCATTAAAGAATATCCGCGTCCATAATCCAAAGACCAATTCCATATTCCATATAACAGTATTAGCACCAAATTCAAAAAGACAATCATAGTATACATAAACATAGGCTAGTTTCCTGAAAGAGAGAAGCGGTCAACAGTTTTCAATGATGCCGACAAGACATAATGATGTTCCAAAAATATAAAATCCGTATCGCTGATCAGTATTCTTAATCCATAATAATCGTTGTAAAGTCGTCATCTAGAGAATGATGTAGCTCCGTCACGCTTTGATTGTGACTGTTCATATGAGCACCATGATGATCTTCAAGTACATGGGTTCATACGGCCCCTAGCCTCGGGTTAAGCGGAATTAGACACAAGTTACGAAACGTAACGCCATAGATCGTGCACGCTACGTTCGTATTTTGCTATCAGCATGCGATATGTATCGTCAAATTTGTGAAACTTTTGAGTGGAGGCGCTTGGTGGAATAGCCCTGTTTTATAAGTTTCTGCAACATTTTTTTGTGACGTTAATTAAAATCGTCGCATTTAACTCAGGATCTACCAAATGCTACTAGGCGAGATATGTATACGCCATATGCAGGTCCCACTGCAATATTACTGTCCAGAAAGGGATAGCTTACAATGGCGAAATTGTAATCATCTCTTTTGTCATAAAGTCGACGAGAGAGAATGCCCACTTCACTTTTATAGGGATATAGATCTAAATATGATGTGACTGTAGGGCTACTGTAGTTTCCTTCAACTCCAGTGAAAGTAGATATATATCCTTCACTGCGTCATTTATATAGCGATTATTTGGCTTCCGACATTAATATATCTACGATCAGTTTTCTTGAACACAGATACTATTAATGAACTTAGACGGTCAATAATGTCCTGATGGGGGATTGTAGTATAGACAGTCGAGAAATCCCATGTGGATACATATCTGCACGGTATGTGACCTTTAGCATCAAGTTCTTCCGTAAGACATTTTGAGTTTTTTTCAATATCCACATACATCAAACGCCAGAGTTTTTAGAAATAGTGGCGCAATACCTTTCCCAAAATGCTTTTACCTCCTGAAGGGCCCTCGTCAATAGGGTTGAAAGAAGCTCGGTGATGCAGCTTCTAGAACCAGCTATGAATCTAGCTTTGAATGGTGATTTATGCATTGTGGGAGTCCAGTATACTTTTGTTATGTCGTTACGATTGGTTGGAAGACAAATAACTCTTTCCCTGAGAAACTTTTTGTGGTTGTTAAATAAATCTTCCAAAGCAAATGCAGTTTGGGAGTAAGTATACATATTTGATGATGATGATATGTCTACACTCAATTCTCTAACCAGCACCTGGTAATAGTAATATGAATATTATATTATTTGAGGGTATGTTAGCTGTTTTTGTTCCAGTTGGCAATATTTTTATTTGGTAATTCATATGCACTACAGACATAAAATGTACAAGTAATTGAAATTGGGGAAAAATCATACACTGGAGCAAAGCTACAAAAATTAATCTTACATGATTCGAGGAAAAACAATATTTCCGCATTCAGAGTATCCTGATCACGTGCCCTGATTGGGACAATATTCCCAAAGGTTTCCGGCCAGGGGTATATCAACAAGGTGCCCCCCTAGACAAAATAAAAAGTAGCATACGTCAGTATTTGGAGTTATTCATAATCCTTCTGAAAATAATTAACCTACACTGCTGTGATAAGCTATTATAATATAAAACAAAAATATTAAAGCACTTTCAAGCATATCGGTTGATCGCTATTAAAGTGGTAAGATCTGTGTGTTCAGTTGTAATCCGATAACCATGATGACAAAAGTTTTAACGTTATTATAAAACACTTTCAACATTTCATTGTATCCTTTTACACGCTCAGCAACGAAAAAGTGAGACTCACTATGGTCCTGGATACTATAGACGTGGTGAATTCTGGCTCAACACAAATGGGATAATATCGTAGCAAAGTAATGCATCCTGGATAAATGAAGACTGGTGGGAGGTCATCGCCATCGATAATTTCCAGAAGAATCACCGTCGATGCCGATTGTGAAGGGATACCCGTGTCCTGTAAAACAGTTGAAGACTTCAGTCCGTAGGATTCAAATTCAACAATTACATCCGAGTCCGGCTCGGAATTATTTTGGAATATCAGAATATTAACCCTAGATAAATGGACGCCAATTCGGTCCCATAACAAAATAATTATTGAGCCAATATTGGAAGGGCAAAGCTATTACCCCTGGGGAACCGAATAGATTTTCCGCCACTACAGGGGTTAACAATCAGAGAACGTGTACATTGGATACCTAAAGCCTGCCAACTGTTTGCCGTTTTATGTGTGCGAATTAGTCGGATTCCGATCCCGAGATCGTCACTGGCTGCTTTTGTACATCATCATACCGCACTGCATTATTTTTGATGGTTGATAATACGAGATACATGTACTGTATACAACAAAAGCTTTAAAATATGAAGTACTTTTTGTTCTATAAAGCAAATGTGAAAGGCAGCTGAATGGAAAACGCACGTCCAGAAAGCTTTGGAAAGACACTGCCATCGGCTTTAATAGAAGTTAGTGAACACCAAATATGAAAATGAAATATTTACATACCGATCAACTGTAAAGTTGCTTCACATACTATTCAACTGACTGCTCACCTTTCCAACTACTGTCAAATTAAAGTAGGTCCGGTTATACTTGTAGTAAAGCGTTTCAAAATCCAAAGTATTGCTCACAGTAACATAGCCCTGTCGTGGTAGATCAATAATACAACTTGGAATTCCCATGGATTCGATCAACTGGAAAAGAACAGTAATGATTTATTAGCACCTAACTTGAAACCACTGGAATAGATCATTCAATAAGACACTAATAATGGTAGTTTGACCAGCAGAGGATTCGCAGTACACGTCAACCAACTGACTCCTTACACAAATATACTCCACAAACGTACTAATCAATCATTATAGATCTTGCTCTTTGTTCGCAAAATATACCCAACCAGCCCAATCAACCTCACCTCCGAACCATCACCACTTGTTATGGAAAAGTCCACTTCATTGTTTCCTTTTCCATCCTTATCTGAAGCAGAGATTTTTGCAAACACTGTAGTTCCTATTGGTGTTAGCTGAAACGAATAGAAATAAGGGTTCTCCAAATATTCGCAGATATCATTATATGAGTGTACTGAAAATCCATTGGTCTACATGAACATATATTGCTAGAATTCCCGCTTTGAATTTGGCCTCACAATAGATATCTTAGGAAAATCCAATTGTCTGGAAGTTCCTACACCTTTTCAATCAGCCTATGAAAGGGCCACGTACTACGTTTATATGGATACACGGCTCCAGGATTGTCATAAAGTACAATAGTATATTGTATATTCAGAAAATTTTCACCGCACTTAGTCTCGGGATTCTCGAATAACCGGACCTTGAAGTAGTGCATTCGTGCAAAATAGCCAATTTTGAGGCGAAAACATCTCATACTTCTCTCTATAAACACCTCATACTTCTCTCTATAAACACCTCATACTTCTCTCTATAAACATCTCATACTTCTCTCTATAAACACCTCATACTTCTCTCTATAAACATCTCATATTTCTCTCTATAAACATATGAAGATAAAGTATAACCAGAGCCGGCTTTATACAGCATACCTCGCGGTTTCAATACGTAATCGTAGACCAAATCTGGTTCTGGGTATCAGTTTATCTTCGTATGTTTACAGAGAACAGTAGAACTTTAAACAATTATTGTAAATTTTACAGTAAGTTAATTACTGGCAGCAAAGGTGCCAGTAACTTACTATAAAATTTACAATATGATGTTAGTGTAATTATTTCAGTAACTTACTGGCAGCAAAGGTGCCAGTAACTTACTGTAAAAATGCAATAATATACTGTTATTGTAAATTTGTTATATGATTTTAATCAGATAATTCTGAAAAAAGAAAACCACGAAGTAACAAGAAGGAAGGATATTCCTTTCTTATCATGGTTGTTCCTGACAATATGACAAGTTATTGTCTGTTTGCCAACGAGATAATCTGATAATCATATTGAACACGGAATGTACTACCACTGTACATACATATACGAGAGATCCTGAAGGATCTTGGCACCCACCATTGTCTGATAATTGTAAGCTAATGACAAGAGGATCTTTTTGTCCATTGTTACTAGGAACAAGCGATTGATTTGTAATTTTGTTTACAGAATTTCAAATCTGAGCGAAAAAGATCGAAAAAGGGACACTGGAAAACACCAAGCTATCTTTCTAAGTTTCAGGAGTTTCAAGATATCTGTACTTATGTCGGCTGTTATAGTACAAGACTACAAGTTAGTCTGATAGTGAATGTACATGTACAGAGGATCCTTGGTCTTCGTTTTGTAGTATTTTTTTTATTTTTTTAATTATTTTTGCACGTGTCATCATTGGGTACTGGAAGCGAAGACAAATATCTCTGTGACACTTTGGCATGAAACATACTTAAGATTTTATAATTAGGAACGAATGCTAATTCTGTTCTGTTTACTGGGCTAGTTTGAGACATATCTTTTAAGATACCATCCTCGAAAATAGTAAGATGGTACAATACTTAATACTGAAGGAATCCGGTCCGCGCAGTAAATTTGAAACTTCGAAAATGTCTGAATCCTGATTATCTACCTTGGATCGAAACATGCAGTAGTCTACAGTTGTCGAGTTGTGACGTTGTGTCACAAAATTGACGTCCCTTCATGTAGCCGACCCCCGGCAGACAAAACGGTGGGGCAGTTCACTTGCAAACTGCATGGACTAAAGAAAACTCGAAGAAATACTTTTTAATTCCGAATTATTTGAACTCCTTGATATGGAAGGTGAAGGTACGGATATTCTCTATAGTCAATATATAAAATATGCCCCACCGTTTCATCCGCCAACTCTTGTGATGCAACGTCACAACTCCGAAATACCGTATTAATTTGAAGCGTAACTTGGATTTTCGGATCGGACCAAAAAAGGTATCTTGAACAACTAGGCCCCATGTGAGACCTGTGTAGCAAATTTCAGAAAAATCCATGCAGTACTTATTGAGAAATCACGATAACAAAGTTTCATGGGGAAATCCAAGATGGGCACCTGGTGGCCATATTAGATTTTCGAATCTGATCGAAAAAGGCATTTTGCACAACTAGACCCCAAGGGGAACCTATGTACCAAATTTGAGAAAGATCCCAGCAGTAGTTCCTGAGGAATCACGATAACAAAGTTGCATGAGGAAATCCAAGATGGCTGCCTGGTGGCCATATTGGCTTTTCAAATCGGACCAGAAAAGGTGTCTTGCACAACTAGACCCCAAGGGGAACCTGTGTACCAAATTTGAGAAAGATCCATGCAGTAAGTCCTGAGGAATCGCGATAACAAGGTTTCATGAGGAAATCCAACATGGCTGCCTGGTGGCCATATTGGTTTTTCGAATCGGACCAGAGAAGGTATCATGCACAACTAGACCCCAAGGGGAATCTGTGTACCAAATTTGAGAAAGATCCATGCAGTACTTCCTGAGAAATGACGATAACAATGTTTCATGGGGAAATCCAAGATGGCTGCCTGGTGGCCATATTGGATTTATGAATCGGACCAGAAAAGGTATCTTGCACAACTAGAACCCAAGGGAAACCTGTGTACCAAATTTAAGAAAGATCCATACAGTAGTTCCTGAGAAACGACGATAACAATGTTTCATGGGGAAATCCAAGATGGCTGCCTGGTGGCCATATTGGATTCTTGAATCGGACCAGAAAAGATATCTTGCACAACTAGACCCCAAGGGGAACCTGTGTACAAAATTTGAGAAAGATCCATAAAGTAGTTCCTGAGAAATCGCGATAACAGGGTTTCATGGGGAAATCCAAAATGGCCGTCTGGTGGTCATATTGGATTTTCGAATCGGACCAGAAAAGATATCTTGCACAACTAGACCCCAAGGGGAACCTGTGTACCAAATTTGAGAAAGATCCATTAAGTAATTCCTGAGAAATCGCGATAACAAGGTTTCATGGGGAAATCCAAAATGGCCGCCTTGTGGCCATATCGGATTTTCGAATCGGACCAGAAAACGTATCTTGCACAACTAGACCCCAAGGGGAACCTGTGTACCAAATTTGAGAAAGATCCATAAAGTAGTTCCTGAGAAATCGCGATAACAAGAAATTGTTTACGGACGGACGACGGACGACGGACCACGGACCACGGACGAAAAGCGATTTGAACAGCCCACCATCAATCTGGTGATAGTGGGCTAATGAAGGTGCCGGAACTAGTGTTCGACTATTCCATATATTATATCATAAGTCAAACACCCACATACATGATTTTAGATACACCAGAAAGATATTCACGTCAGTTTCACTCATTTAAATGGGCACCATTATCAGGTTACATAATCTCACAAGCAAAACAGACAGGAAAAAACACTTTTTAAACTTCGGTAAGAGTTATGCCCCTTTGAACCAAACTGACACTGATTTATTAAATTAATATATATGATATGATGATCTGGAATATATGTTCGCCCACTCGTATTACATTGTGAATGTTATTATCGTTGCATTATTAACCCTTATAAATATAACAGAGAATAATTAAATTAAAATACCCATTTAAACCAGGAAATCTGAATGGGCTAAAACTTTACCGCGATATGATGGGCTGTGAAGTCAGAAACTTTCTGTCTACTCCGTTTCCAGGCGCACGATAAGAATTAATTAGGGAAGGGGGAGGGGTGGCGAAGACCGGAGGGGATCCGCCTCTTGGTAGGCTCAACCATATGTCGCCTTGGAGGATTCTCTCGTGCTCCGAAGTGAAGAAAACTATAAAGAGCCGAGACTTTGCGACTTTGTAACTTATCATATTGGGGTCATTTTGAGCCTATTTGCATAACCCTCTAAGTAGGATATGATGAGAAGATAAATCAAAGTACTTAAAGTACTGATGTCGGGTTTACTTGCATCAGAGGAGTTTATTAGTCCCATATTTGGGAAGAATGGTGGTGTTCGCTTGACATAGGGAATCGTCCTCAAGCTGTTCGGTTTGAAGGGCCAAACTTTCACTTTTATCAAAGGGATATGAAATGGACCATTTTGTACAGCCTTCATGCTGAATTATAAGACCCGAAATAATGAAGGACTGCAGATGCACGAACACGGATTTATGGCTCACTAAAGTTGGTAAGTTGGCTTATTTTCGTATTTTTAGGCACTTTTCGGTGCGGATTTTCTCTTGTTACAAAAATAGGACACCTTTAACCAAAACCAATTTTAGCTATTTTGACCAACAAATAAGTCTAAATATGATTTTGGTTAAAGGTGTCATAATTTTGCAACGAGAATTTTGGAGAGAAAATGTCGACTGTAAATGCACCGAAAAGTGCAAAATACGGCAGGTTTGAACCACTGTAAGTCTGGTTGTGTTTGTCTGTAGTTCTTGATTATTCTTTATCTTTATCTATTCAAATGGTCAATTTGGTGCTTTTTAGACAAAAATTAGCCCCACCAGCTGTGTGTATCAAAAACGCATTGAGGACGATTCCCTATCTAAAGTGAAGATCATCTTTGTGATCTTGCACTATATATGAATCATAACTTTTGTTGTAAGGTAGCTTACCAAAGATTGAAAAATGTTCAAAAATATTAAAATTCATATTCGTAATAATAATTCATAAAGTGCCATATAGTTATAGAACAACCTCAAGAATATGTGTGTAAAGTTTGTGTATCCTGTAATTTTTGTATGGCTCCGTAAAGGACTATCGCCGATATTGGACAGATCCACATTTGTTTGACACACCGTGTACGTGGCTGTCCTCTCACCGTGACGGGACAACCACAGTTATAATCATCCAGTCTCAGCCAATGTTAACTAAATTTGCATTTTCCCGGCATCGGCAAAATTAGCCCAAAGCTAAATTCCAAACCAACGAACAATGGCGACTGCAATTTGACCAGTTCAAATGGCGACTGTTCTGATACGTAAATTAGTACAGATGTCAAGAGCGTGAGCCAATCAGCTGTCGACATTATGACCTCGACCAATACACGTCACAGAATATGAATATTAATTCAGCAGGAAACAGTCACGAGTTTAGTTCAACCAATGGACTACACAAAATATGTAAATGAGCTATCTGACCTCGTTCCAATCTGGCGAAGGGTCACCAGCAAACACGTTTCACGGCTGTTTGGATTTTTATTCCGCAATAAATTTCGCTGAACTTCAGAGAATAACTTAGCTTTTTCCACTCATTTTCCCGGACTCTGTACATATATTTCCTCTGACTTTCCATGTCCTTTCAACGAAATTCCATTACTCTTAGCGCCTGGAATTGCATGGCTTGTGCGAGGCCTGTTGTGAATGCTGTAAGGGGCATCAAATGAGAACAGTCTCCGGGCAGGAGATCAAAACTACGCATGTGCAGAAGAAAAAAGAAAAACTGAAAAGTGATACTAATGTAGGGTTTACCCTTGGTAAACCCGACAAAAATGAGAACCATGGGAGGGCAGGCCTACCAGGAATGTGATTTTTTGAACTTTTCCCTTCAAAATTGCCGAGTTTCCGTAACATTGAATTTTACAAACTTTCTATGAAACAACGTGACGATCAATATAATTCGTATAATATAATAGATATGTTGAATGTTTACGAGTTCACATCAACGCATGTTGTTATTGAGCCTTAAAGTTGATAATGCATCCTTACCCCAGAAATAAACAAAGAAGAATGAATTGGTGACCACAATTAACAGTAGTATATTCTGTACTTATATTTCACAGTCAAAACAATACAAAATGTATTTCTTTTAAAGATGCATGAACTTGCTGTATATGAAACAGTACGGCGAATTACTTTAATTTTCTTTGTATAAAATATTGTTCTGTATGCTGTAAATTATATTCTACAGTAAAGTAAAATAAAGCAATAAGTTATGCCAATTTTGCAGTAAAATGCGTTAAGTGTACTGTATTTTGTATTCATGCCAAATACTGTATTTTGAAAAATATATGCAGTAACTTACTGTATACAATGTAATACAGTAAACTACTGCCTGTATTACAGTATTATACTGTAATTACGTTTTGCAGTAAGTTACTGTGAAAGAAAGCAGTAACTTACTGCACTTTTACAGTAAAAAATTACAGTGTTGTCATCTCAGAATTGGCGGTTTAGCACGAATGCACTAGTTCTCGGCCCTGGTAGGCGCATTGAATTTTTTTTGTGACTATACCATATAATATTGTACTTCATGGCAACTGAACAATTTCTTGTGTGTACGGATTATTTCATTTTCTGGCACTTCAACACTGCACCTGGACTGGGGCCATTCACTCATCTAAACATACAAAGTCCTCTACCAAGGGGTCTTCAAGAATACTGAATCCGTCTTGCAGAGTCAAGCTCAATTTGAGCTTCATGACATCACCAAAGCAGGTTCGGATGGTGAAACTGGAGTCATGAAACTGTACATGTCATGTACATATACAAAATGGAGAGTGTCCATCTGGCACTCCTGAGCATTATGATGAAACAGTTTCCTACTATGGCAACCACAATACAAAATAGCTTATATTATAAGAATGTGAATGATTTCGTCAATATCTAGAGGCAAACATGTCACAGTCAAGCATTTACAACTAAATGTAAAAATATTCAAGATGACTAATATTCCAGCAAAATGCAATTTCTACTTCAAAAATGTTTACTGAATTTTCGATATTATTTATTTATGCGTTTATTAACTGTGAGATAAAATACATGTGATATGCAGTACAATAATTTGGGACATTTTTTGCTAATGAGGCAATATACTATTTGTTAGACCCCCGTACGCCCAAAAATACATATTGAATGTGCACATTATGCTTTGTTCTGAGGCTTTGCGGATACTCAGACTGACCCACAACGAGATAGGCTGTAATGTCTTTAAAAATTAACCTATGCTTCTTAGTTCCAGAGCACCAGATAGTTGATGGTTAACCCTACCTGGCCCGGGGGGCGCGCGAAATGCCCCCCCCCCCCACCAAACTTTCTGTGCTATCTCCGGAACGACAGAAAAATAGAGAGCTGAAACTCCGTGACTTTATAGCTTATCATATTTGGGTCATTTTGTGCCTATTTGCATAACACCCGAGCAGAGTATCATGGGTAAATTCAAGATGGAGGTCACGTGGGGTACCAGAAAAGTGATGTTTTTGTCATATTTCTTCAAAATTTCTGGTTTTCCGCGATGAAAAGTGGGGAAAAGCTATTTTATTTCACATCACATTAATATTTACTAATTTATATTGTAGTTTTTGCGGTGAAATTGCATAAATAAAAAAATCGGAAAATCTGACCGAAAAATCGGCCAAAAAAATGCCGTTTTTGAAAATGACGTCACTGTGACGTCATCAAAGCGGCCATCTTGGATTTTTCACATTTCCCGGTAGAGCTTGACGCAAGAGTATACTGTGGTAAGTTTCAGCCCCTAGCTCAAGGGGTAAGAAAAATAATTGGGGGGCCATTTCGGCCCCCTCCCCCAGGCCACGAC
Source organism: Hanleya hanleyi (assembly GCA_036873755.1). Taxonomy (NCBI): domain Eukaryota; kingdom Metazoa; phylum Mollusca; class Polyplacophora; order Lepidopleurida; family Hanleyidae; genus Hanleya; species Hanleya hanleyi. The sequence goes on along the minus strand of JAVTVY010007420.1, from coordinate 22,975 downwards.
AGGTCCCAAAAAGCCCAGGCCAGATAGGGTTAAAGGAGCGGATGAGTGGGAGGGTACCAGGTTCCACTTCCCCATCACAGGTCAGATAATCCATACGGTATCATTTTGGTTACGCTTATGAACCATGCATTTAGATCCGTCGAAAAGTTGTACTATACGGCTTGGTGCCTGTTTATGTTTATAATAGAGAATGAATTGATTTGTACATGCAAGTCGCATCATTTATACTTTTTCATAGGATATTTTTTACGAATGAAACCAAGTTAGGATGGTCGTTATTCAAACGTTATATAACGAAGTTATCCGTAAACATTACTTCCCTCTCTTTTTCCTGAATCTGAAATGTCAAATGGAGCTCAGACCTTGAAGTGTGTACATGTAGTAGGAACGTGACTTCTCGAATAACTAGATAAGATTGAGTGGTATCTATGGACCACTAAATTTTGAACACGATGTAAGGTTATTTATTAATTTGCGAAAAAAAAAATCGTCATAACATGTGCTATTCAGAGAGTGATGCCCACGGAAGGTCGCACTCTCGTTGCTGGAAAACCATATGTACTAACATGATACAAAGAAATACAATTACAAAGAAAGGTAATTTGTTACCTTGAGATAATCATACACTTGGATTCTCTGGGTTGAGAAACGGCCTATTCCTATCTTATTTTGGTTTGGGATATTACATAATTTGCTTCAAACTAAGGCACGCGGTATCTCTAGTATGATGTACAGAAATGTAATATTGGGTAAAACGATAAAGCCCTTTGTTGATTCTGATGTGAAATTGCCTATAAATATTTTATTTCACATAAGTCTTTTCTAATTTACTGCTCAAGTTATGCGTCGAGGGGGACTTAGTCCATCTGGTACGTTCATAAAGTCAAACCCCTCGGTCCATAAAATGAATGTAGAATTACATATATATAGCCATTTTCCCAGTCCAAATCAGTTATGGACTGAGATCCAGCCTGCACAAATAAATATATCCCATTCACTCAGGTTTGATAAACGAAGGGCCATAACTCTTGAAAATATAACCGAAAGCAGAGAAACTTCACGCTGCACAACTATGGGGCATCAACCACATATCATGCAAATTTCAGACTTTTCCATACAATATTAACCGAGATCCAGCACGGACAAGTCCCAATTCACAAAGATTTGAAGAAAAAAGGATCATAACTCTTGAAAATATACGTGAAACGCGGAGAAACTTCACGCTGCACAACTACAGGGCACTGACCACATATCCTGCAAATTTCATAATTGTCCATACAATATTAACCGAGATCCAGCCCGGACAAATACCAATTCACGGAGATTTCAGGAACAAAGGGCCATAACTCTTGAAAATAAAACGGGAACGCGGAGAAACTATATAATGTCATTTTGCAAAATGAACAGGACATTGAAAATGACAATACATGTTAAAATATTGACAAGCAGTCGTGTAATAGCTTCGGAGTTAATTATCGCATGGATGATATCCCTTGTATGTAGTTGAACTGAAGAAAGATTTATGGTGTCTGACATATGTGAGCAATTTCTGAACACCAAGATTACCAATGAAGTAAGGCGGCACAACGCGGAGGGGGGCGGGGCGCTATCATCGGGTGGTGACGAAGCATCTTTGAGGGGGAGTAGTATGGCAAGCCGTGTTGGTGTTCATTCAGTTATTTTTGATATCGAAATTCTTTCTTCTGATATCAAAAATATTTTTGTTTTTTTATATCAAACCATTTCCAGTACAGTGCTATAATAACTTCGCCCCTGCTGCTTGGTACCGTGCTGTGGCTGATCGACCGTAGTTCGAAGGTCATTGCCCTGGTGAGTTTGGGGTTAGCTTCAGAAACCCATTCTTTGAGATTGAGGTGCGAAATTGGGAAGATCAATAAAAAGGAAGCACATTCCGAAGTGAATATATGAACAACTAACGACACGATTTGTACAAGTTGGATTATGGTTTTGAACAGTTAAAGAGATTGAGACGTAGTCCGTGAATCCGTTATTTCGAATGCTGGCACTTTTTAAGATGAAACCAAAGATTGCCAAGATAGGAGATAAAACTTGGTGAGGGAGAGCCGAATATTTCCGTATTGGTGTAAGTGTGCAACAATTTTTGATATCAAAATTTCAATTGTTGATATAAAAATCAACGTTTATCCCTGATTTTTGACATCAACAATTCTTTTTTTGATATAAAAAAAGAACGTACAATTATGCAACCAAATATCAAAACGGCGAATTTTTATCTTTGATATAAAAAAAGAATCATGGATATCAAAAATAAGTAAATAAAAATAAAAACGACTTGCCATAGAGTAACACATTGAGACACAACAACCATCGGCAAGTCAAAATAATTTTGCTCATATCTATAACCCATGATTTTAATTCACAGTGATTGACGCTCACACGAGCCAGTTCGACCTGAGTGTGCGATATTGCTGTATAGTTACCCATCTCTGATCAGTTACTAAACGTAAAAGTGCCAATCCCATTGAATGGTGATTTTTTTTTGCAAAAATTACATGCTTGGAAAAAAGCCGAGAGAAAGTTAAGAATACACATACCTCGTTTACTTCTTTAGTATATGGCGTATCCAGAAATTCAGGCATACTGTCATTGATGTCTAAAATACTGATTTTGATCGTCAAGTAAATCTGAAACGAAACAAGTTTGCGATATTCAGAATTTAATAATACTAAGCCACCATCAAACATAAATTTAATGTGTACCAAGATATACACAAAGCAGATAAATCATATAATCCAGACCAACGGTAGCAGGTTTCTGCTAGATACTTTATACTCAAAGAATTTGGCAAGGCAAGGAGAAAACTGCCGAATGAAATATACATTATTAAAATCTTGTACTACAGTCGTTCAGTTGGAATTCAGAGAGTGAGGGATGGACATTTTAGTAAAAATAAGTGGAATATACTTACATCTGGTCTACTTACTGTAACGGCTTGACATTTCAATCGACACCGAATGGTATCTGTATCATCAAGCGAGGAGGCGGTGGCTCCCTGAGAAGTTTAACAAATCAATGCAATCAAGTTCAGAATAACACATGTACACTCTTATTAGTTAAAACATAATAAATCAGTATTAAGTAGCAAGAGTCAGATACAACATTCAATATTGAGAAGTCGTCCATAAAAGAATTTCTCCGTCAATAATCGAAAGACCCATTTCGTATGACCGTTATCACCAATTCCATGTGTGTATGAAGTAAGAATAATGAAAACACAAGATGGATTCCGACAAGAGAGTAGAGGTTAGCAGTTTTCAATGATGTCTGCAAGGCATGGTGATGTTCTTTTCTCAAACGAATTTCCAAGTCGTTTTCCAGAGTGAGGATTCATTTGAAAACCTCGGTCACACCACATTTGGTATTCAAACGGCATCTAGCCCCGGATTAAGGGAGTAGATAACGTTAATTTTAACGTTAACGTTAAAAAGCTAACAGGATGAGTTAAAGAAATTAAAGTTGTTAATATGCAGAAATAGTTCGCCTTTATGGCAATTATTCGAGGAGATAAACAGTAGTTTTGGGGCACAGATGGGGTTTGAAGTAGTAGCTGTTTGGTACAACTTTGTGATTATATACCCTAGGTTATTAAGGGACGCGATGCTTATCTTAGCAGATAAGAGGGTATGCTGATGACCCTAGGGGTTCAGTTCCACATGCTTCATTTGATTGTATTATGACGTTTATATATTGAGTTGTTTCATTGGGTGGGCCGAATGTTACGATTCGGGAGAAGAGTTTATGACACAAAGGTTAAAGGTGATGGTACGATTAGGCGGGATTTTGGCCTATACGTGGTGCGGTTGAAATCGAAAAAATGAAATGTGCTAAAAATACTTATGTTTCAATGTAACGGCAAGCGAAAATATAAGTTCACAATATGTAAAAGTTTTAGTGCGATTGCGTTATGATTATAGTTATCACGTGAAACTGAAATCCACAGCTTGTGCTATTTCGCGAAAAATGAATCAAAATCGAGTCCTTCAGACACGCATTTAGACGCGAAGGACCCCTTGGACCAAAATGCCATTTAACCTGGTGTTGTGTGGTAACATTATATCCCCACTGCTGGAAGATCTTTTTGGTCCAAGGAGTCCTTCATACTAAAAAATGCAAAGTTATGATTCATAACGTTTGAAGTTTTCGTAAGTAGATTAAAGTGACAAAATAGCCTGTTACAGTTGTTCGTATGTCGTGGTGTAGTGGATACGCACGTTGGATCACCAGCCCTCGAAACTGTCTTTTACCGAGTTCGAATCCCAGGAGGGCAACATGTGTGACGTCGTCAAGTTATTTCAGTCTTTCTCATTTTTGTAAAAAAAAAATGCATTCAGTATATCTGAAATAAGATTTTAGGCTATCATTATGAACCAATTAAGAGGAAAATAAATATTGTCTACCGATGACACGATACCATGTGGACATTACGGGCTAGTCAAACGTTGAAATCGAACGATCAGTCGCTCCGTTGATTGACAGTTGCCGCCGACGACAAGTTGTACATTGCATTGTGATTGACAGATGGAGAGAAGAAATGTACAGTCCATTGAGTCGGCTGGCTGTGGGCAAAAACCTCGCCTTACAATACCATTTCCTTTCTATATACCAGGGAAGTGGCTGCCTTGAATGGATGTGATATAATGAGAGTTTCAAAATACATGAACATTTGTGTACAGATTAATGGGGTGGAGTAATACTTATATGAGTCGACCGAATGCGGGTCACAGAACCTTAGGGAACCGGTATCCGTTGGGGAGGATCCAACAATGAGGCTTTATGAAGTGAAGCAATGGCTATTTAGGATTGAGCGTAGTTTAGGAGATAGATGATGGGGAATGATTGAGTGGGGATTTGAGCGAGGGTGTTGGATGGAGTCTGGATTCATCACCAGGATGGTGATGCATCATATCGGAATAGGGAAGCGCGAAAATACAAGCGTCCAGTCCGTCATTCAACATTCAGCCGCCGTCCATTCAGCGGTGTTCGTCCGTCGTCGAACACCAACACTCTGAATTGAGCACATAAAAACCAGGCCTCGCTTCGCCAGAGGCGAGATAAAGTGCCTTTTATTTCACATGCTATTTTCCAAGCTATTCCACAAGCTGTCCTTATTTAGTATATAAATTATAACCCCAATGAACCCTGCTATTAGGAAATATACATGCTCAATATCTATTTGTTTGATAATGCCTTTGGCCCTTGTCACATACGCGGGCAAATGAATCTGTGCTTTAATACTCAACATAGACTCTTCAGAAAAGACACGTGCAACCTAGACCCTTCCAGAATACAAACCTGTTGTAGGACACAATACTATGAATCCTTCTACGAAATTAAATGAATCATGTTGATTAGTCCAGACAGGGCTTAATTTAGCAGGCGTCTAGTCCGTCATTCAATATTCAGCCGTCGTCCATTAAAGAACTTCCGCGTCCATAATACAAATACCAAATTCATAAAATAACATATCCCAAACTTGAAAAGATAAATAATGGTATACACAAAACTGGTCTAATCTCCTGCAAGACGGCCACAGTGACAATTCAAATATTGAAAATTGGATTCCAGTTACTAGCAGCCTACAATCCTTTGTTGCGCTACTGAAGTGTATGATTCTGGTGACTTGGAGTGGAAGAAAGTAACACAATACCATGGAAATTTCAGGACTACTCATTACGTACAACGATCTACCATTGAAGCGAAGAATTAACATCACCATCACTTACATCACGATCTATTCCAGCCTTCAATTGTATGTAAATCTGGTTATTCAGCTCTGTCAGCTCGAAGTTTGTAAGGCACGACGTGTCGAGTGCTTCTAATGCCACGTTAACAGTTACCTCCATCTGGCCATTCACCCGTAGCTGAGATCTGTATGGATCCATGGCAGTGCCGCCCGTATTTCTGGCCCTTGCCAATTCTGAAGATGCAAAATGAAAGGGCAAACACGACTGTTTTGACATAACACTATGGTCTGCTTCAGGGTTACATCTGGTCTTTTGTAACTAGGGAAGGATACTCCCATACAAAATCGTTAGGCGAAAACCATTCTAACATGCATATAACTTTCACCTCTGTACCCTTGTTCTCGGAACGCCAAGGCTTAATAACAATAGCGATCGGTCTTTGTCTTTGTCACGACATTCATTTTACAGGAGGCTTTCAACTTATAATAATCTACGTTGTCTTTTTATCCATGGACTGTGGTCTGCTTATCGGGAATTATGCAATATATCATTGTTCCACAATATCCTGGGACTAGTTTATCCCAGGTATTTCGCTTGCCCATTGCAATTCGTAATCATTCTGTTTTTCCTCTCAACTATACCCTTCAAAACATTACAGCTGCACGATTTAAATATCGATAACTTATCAAAATAATTTGTGTACAAAGAGGTTTTTGTCCTTGTGCTTTTCAGCTGTATACCAGCAGTTTAACTTTTATCGACATTCAGGCGACACTTACAGTGATTGTGTTCGTATGAACGTTGTTTTAACAACCGTTAACAGTTAGCATTATTGGAGCATGATGAATTCACACCCATCATGAATGGAAACTAGATGGAACGCTTGATGTTCTTGTTAATGTTTTATATCGTATTGTTACACTTTAATGTTCTAATACTGGTATTACATAGTCTTTATTATACTTTGTAAATCATTATACCTGTATGCTTTATATTTTCCCTCACTTTTGAGAAATATTGGTGATTTCACTGTACAAACACAACACTAGAGTCAGACATCTAAGAGGCACATACAATATAATTGGGGGAATAGAGAATGCATTTTCACAATTCCCATCATTTCGCTAGATATTTTTAGTTTAGTTTTTTTTCTGAACTGGAATCTAATTTCACATATATGGATTATCATGGTTATAACATCGTGTACGTTGAGAACTTGGGCAAGCGTTATGTGACACCGATTATGACCTGCCTCAAAAACATTTTTGGTTTGTGCAGCAATTTATGATGACTTCTGCAGGCATGAGAACTTTGTACTCAGATATAATTTAAAAATCCATTAAATAATTTTCGCTTCAATATTCCAAGGACCTAATTCATATAACAGCATTAGCACCGAATTAAAAAAAAAATCACACTACACTTCAGCATTGGTAAGTAACCTGCAAGAGAGAAACGGTCACAGTTTTCATGGATACTGGTGTGAAGTCTAAGAATGTCTTCCTTTTCTAGAGAAAAATATCCTACCTCGGTTAGAAGAAAGGAACCGGACACTGGACACTCTTATCCATCGGACATTCTTAGCCTCCACACCGGCTCCATGGTGTTTCAAATACACCATGATGTTTCAAATATCAAATCCGTACCACTGCTCAGTATTCTTAATCATTATGAACTTAAAAAAGAAACACTACAATATGCAACATTAACATGAACATCGAGCGTTGTATCTAGTTTCTATTCATGATGGGTGTAATTCAGCATTCTTCAATATAATAATCAAATCTGTTAACTTTGCTATGAACAAACACCAAGGAAATGCATCCGTTATTAATATGACATTTAATTAAATTAAATTGTATGATGATCATCAATAATTAAGTAGTTTTATCATCATTTATGTTAAAAATACCAGAAAGAATATCAGCCAAGAACTGTGACAGCATCGAATCAGCCGTTGGTAGCTTTTTTATATTTTCTGGCAGATATTGAAATAACTGTACAGAAGAGAAATTTGTATACCTCTGACCTAATTCCAAATGAAATATCTAAGGGAGAGGACGAAAAGGTTCCGTTGTTAACGGAATCAATCAAATCAATCAATCAATCATTTATTACACTCTAACCGCTCAGGGTGGCACAAGAGGTATACAATGTGATTTACAGATGGCGGATAATCAGTAGTATGTCCACGGGATTTAAAGCCAACTTTTGCCGGGGGAGATAACTCTTGGGGAGATGACGGGGAGTTCCGCCAGGGGGCGCCACCAGCTCAAGAGACCAAAAACTACCTCCAGCACGGAAGAGTTCCAATCGAGGGGGAGGTAACTCTGGGTGACTATTGTTCCGGCAAAGGACCCCTGGGCATGTATTCTTCCGCGGTGATGCGGTCTGGGGGTGATGCGGTCGCGGGAAAAAGCTTCCGCGGAGAAAAACTAGTCCCCAGACTTCAAATACGCTGCATGGTCCGATTGGGTCGAGTGAGGTATCAAAGTGAAGCATTCGTGAAGGGGCATCCAGTCATGGGTGGGTGTATGTAAAATTAGGATTTTTTCCCGAAACTATAAAAAGCGGAACACGGACTTTACCCCTAAAATAGGGGAAAACACCTATCAACCCTAGCCAAAAGGGCTAATATCGGTCCCCGGCTTATTGGGGCCTGCCTATCAAGTCAATGGGGTGAGTGTATGTAAAATTAGGATTTTTCCCCGAAACTTTAAAAAGCGGAACACGGACTTTACCCCAAAAATAGGGGAAAACCCCTATCAACCCTAGCCAAAAGGGCTAATATCGGTCCCCGGGCTTATTGGGAGCTGCCTATCAAGTCAATGGGGTGGGTGCATGTAAAATTAGGATTTTTTCCTGAAACTATGAAAAGCGGAATACGGACTTTACCCCTAAAATAGGGGAAAACACCTATCAACCCTAGCCAAAAGGGCTAATTCGGTCCTCGGGCTTATTGGGGCCTGCCTATACAGTCAATGGGGTGGGTGCATGTAAAATTAGGATTGTTTTCCGAAAATATAAAAAGCGGCACTCGGACTTTACCCCTACAATAGGGGTCTGTATTATACAATATAAGGGAAAATGCCTGTATGGGGGGAGGGGTGGTCAATTTTTTTTGTGGGCTTTACTATGGCTTGTGAGGTCTCGTTTTTCTCGTCTCGCCAAGAAAATGACAATGGGAAGGGTCCCGGAGCGAATCGGTGAAATTTTTGGGAAAAGTCCCGGGTAGGCCTGTATATAGGCCTATAGGCTGGCTATATGGGGGTATAGGTTCAACCTGGGAAATTCACACACGTTCATTGTGATATGGGTTGCTTGGATTTGTTTTCACGTCTCGTCATTTAGAACACGATGGGAAAGGTCCCGGAGCGCAACGGTGAAATTCTTGGAAAAGTACCATATAGCCCATATAGTCCCATACTGGCTATATGGGGGTATAGGTTCAACCTTGGAAATTCACACACGTTCATTGTGATATGGGCTGTTTGGATTTGTTTTTCATGTCTCGTCATTTAGAACACGATGGGAAGGGTCCCGGAGCGAAACGAGGCCTGGGTAGGCCCATAGCCCTATACTGCATGGCTATGGGGGTATAGGCCCATACGCGGTGGACGTTTTGGGGTCTAGGTGAACCCCTAATGATCCTATGATGTCGTATGAGGTCTTATTTTGAAGCTCTCGTGGAGGAGCATCCGACTGGACTAATGGTTCGTCCGTTTTCAATAGTCTGCGCATGCGCAGTCTGGCCCGTAGTATAGAAAGCAGGCATTTTAGAGGGTATGTGGGTGTGTGTTTGGGGTAGAGATGGACCGCTATGGGTCCGAATGGGTCGTGGAAGGTGTCAAAGTGAAGCTTGTGCGGGTTAGAGTCAGAATGGCGTGTTTTTAAATGCAAGTCTCGTGAATCTGCGCTTGCGCAGTTGGTTGTAGTAAGTAAAGTGGCCATTTTGGGGCAGTGCGGGAAGGTATTTGGGGTCGAGATGGACCATCCTTGGTCCGAATGCGTCCGAAATGCAGTGACATCCGTCGTTACGCCTTAACAGACCGGAGAGAGTACAACAACAACAAAAAGGATGAGCCATGAGAGAACAACAACAACAAGAAGTTTTTTCATATAGTTTATTCTCCCCAATGTTACATCATACCCACGCTGGGAGAGCCGCGTTGGGTATATTTACAATTCAAGAAGACTATTGTCCAATCAGAGGCCACCATTTGCATTTGTCATATTCGTTCCTGTCCGTTACATGTATTCTTGTCCAATCAGAAGTCTCCATTTCAGAAAGTTCCATCTTCGGCCATGTTCGCTCTGAACCGTTTATTCTAATCATCGTCGGGCAGGCCAGGATACCGTTGAGGCAACATATCCTCAGATAGTTGTTTGTGCATTCTGAGTATCTATCAGTGCATGGGTGAATACATTCACCCGATGGAAAGATTCCGTAATTTGGTCACGAAGAACGTAACATTGGTCACCCTCTCTACGACCCACTTGGTGTTGGAGCGCTGTTCATAGGCCCATTGCAAGACATCCAATTGGTCCACTTGGTCCAGCACGGGCTTTAGCGATGTCCGGTTAATGATGGTAAACGGTTGGTCAAATACCCGGATGTTACTGCTCGGATAAAAGTATCAGACTTGATCTGTCTCCTTATGCTGCAGTACATAACCAAACGCCAGATTTAATTTGAAGGACGTAGCTTGGTCATTGAAGATGGCTTCCACGTAGTTGCGTAGACGAGTGAGGCCAGTCAGTCGGAAATTGTAGATATCTTGAATAGGGCGATGACGGTGGAAAAAGTGCCCTATCATGGGCCAATGGCGCCGATAGATGTCACTCACTGGATGGGCGTCCTGTAAGAGATCGCTGGGAACATCCACCGCATCTTCCAGAAAATGTTCGTTGTTGTCAGGCGTATGACTGGGAACAGTAATGCTAGGGACCGGCTGGATATCTAGGCTCTTCTGAACTGTGGGTATAGGCGGGCTCTTCCTGATCGCATCATCAGTGGCATTCGTCGCCCCGGGCTCATCTTCACTAGGTCTGACCCTCATGGGTGCCTCTTTAGTGGAAAGTTGTCGCTCATACCGTGGTGATGGACTATGAATCAAACGTTGGTGCTGTCTTAACTGACTGGGTCGTTTGAAGAGTTGACTACAACCGTTACATTGTTCCGTCGCGCCCTCGTGGAATAAGCGTTCGTGGCGCAGTAAATGATCCTCCCGATTGAATGACCGTGCGCAGGTTGTACAAGTATACCGAGCATCGTTGTGGGTGGAGGCCTCGTGGGGTCGTAAATTATCTAGACGGGTAAACAGCTTTTGGAAAATTGTGCAAGAGAACATATCGGCTGTGGATTTGGAAATGATGAATGCCGTAAAAATTCCCACTTTTATACGTTTTTCCGTGACATTCGTGTCTTTTCGGCAACCTCCGTGTCTCTTCGGTCACCTCCGTGTGTTTTGGGTGACGTTCGTGACTAGTCGGGCACCTCCGTGTCTCTTCGGTAACCTCCGTGTCTTTTCGCCAACCTCCGTGTCTCTTCGGTCAACTCCGTGTCTTTTCGGTGACGTCCGTGACTCTTCGGGCACCTCCGTGTCTCTTCGGTAACCTCCGTGACATCTTCGGTCACCTACGTGTCTCTTCGGTGACCTCCGTGACATCTTCGGTAACCTCCGTGTCTCTTCGGGCACCTCCGTGACATCTTCGGTCACCTCCGTGTCTCTTCGGTCACCTCCGTAACTATCCGCCTTTTCAGGTGTAAACCCCGATGTACCCGTATGGAACACACAGCTGAAGGACCCGGATAGAAGTACCCGGATGTAGGCGCGGACGTCATTGACAAGAGTTCGGATGTACAAGAACCCGGATGTACCCGGATGTAAAAGTCCACGGATGTAAAAGTGCCCGGATGTTTACGAATGTTCCACCATTCCGCACTTCTATCAGGTCCATGTCCAGAAGCTCTCATGTCCTGCATGTGAATAGTCATATTGTGTGTGTATGCATGTGTGTATGCGTCTGTGTGTGTGTGTGCGTGCGTGTGTGCGCGCTTACATACGATACCTTATGAGGAGAAATTCAAGCAATGCAGACCCCTATGAGGAGATTTTACCTTAAGAGGAACTCCTCCTAAGGAAAACATGCGCAACTTGTTCTACAGGGTCTAATGAGGTGTTTCGCGACTTAAAACAAATCTCCTCTTTGGGATTTTTTCAATCTTACACACAGCATGACTGTGTGCACACAGTGTGTATCATTTACACGCTTTCCCGGCAGGTGCTGCCCCCTAGTGTTAATCTGGTTCAGCCCAAAGTCCAAGTCTGCATAATGGAAATTAAGGGGAGACAATCAGGCTGACTTTGATGATATATTAAACGGGGCGCAATATATGCTTTACAGTCGGCACAGTGGGGCCACTACAGCCACCAGTGAGGTTGTCAGTGCAGTTGCAAAAAAGATTGAATCACATAATAAAATCATTCCTAACGCATCCATACACCACAGTCGCAACGGAGACCATTATATGTGTAAATACCGTCTATACACTCCCCCCCCCCCCGATAGTCTCCATTGGGAAATATAGTCTGAGGCTATGATGCAAAATCTAGGCCTATCGTTTTTTTGGGGGGGGGTTAGATATTAATGTACACATAACGCATTTCCACTGTGACTGTGGGATAGGCCTATGCTAATTCGAGGAATAATTCGGTGAGCTTGTATTTTTTTCCCCCAAATAATACTGAAGCCAAACAATACCGACGGTCATTTCGTGGCAAACGACTGCGAGCCGGACAATGAATTATCTGCATATAACCTTGCAGGTTTTGGGGAATTTTGGTGTGTGAATAAATTTAGAAAGACTCGTCAGTGGTGCTTAATTAGTACTTGTCACAGACCACAACTGTAGTCGGACAGTCGGAATAGGCCTATTTCGAATTTTGCTACAGGATGACATGGTTGAATTTACGTATTGATCCCCTCAGAGGATATTGCATGATGAATATGAGTCCGTAAATAAGATACTAAAGAGGATATTTTCATGTACTTGAAGTAAATCTTAGACTGAGGAGCAATTTGGAGAGAAAAAACCCACACACACACACAGACATTTTCAGTGTCTTAGGAGAACATTGGAGAATTAAGAGAATATTTCTACGATGACTGAATTTATCCAGAGAGAATATTTCTGCCATGTGTGTGTATGTGTAGTGAATCAGATACAAGGAGGAGATTTCATTAAACAGCATATTTAATGAAATTTAATGAAATGCCGGTACGCGGTTACATGTATATATATAGCCTACGCGTCGTATACCAGTAATAGCGTAGAAAAAAACACTCATTGGTATTTTTCGACTGGTATCGCAGGTACGAACATACTTTTTTTTTATAGAAACGCCAGTTGTTTATTGAAACAAATTTTATTTTCTATAAATAAGACGGACTCTCCTGAGAAGTGACAGTCCACTGTTGTGCCATGTGCAACATGTCGGGTTAAGTTGAAACGTTTGAGCTGTAGTTCGTAAACGACAGATCCTAAATGAAATTATGTCTGTTGTAATAATCGTGTCACTTAAACTGCCCTCCTGTACTTATGTTATCGTGCTAGTTTGCATTATATATTCAACGCTAGTATTTCCATTGCAAAAAGCGAACTGGACAGCAAGAATTGAAATTGAAAGCAACCAACTATTTCGTTACTGAGCGAAGTCCTGATTTTATGATAACCCTTCCTTCCTCCTTAGACCACCCTTCCTTCCTCCTTAGACCTGATCGATTGTGCATGACAGGAGGGTGTCCATCGGTTGAGCTCATTCGTCATATTTATTTTCGTTCATTTTACTGAGGTAAATAACCGGATAATTTAGTTATTATGTCGTTATGTCGTGCAGTTTTCAGATGGTGGGTTATACTGAACTATCTCTCTTGATTGATATCCTCGTAGGGCCGTGTGCCACACTTCATGACTTTATCAGTTTGACAAAATAGGCCTGCAATGCTGCATCAGTACATTACACGTCTGACTTGGCATAATGAAGACTTATGAAAAACTGGCTGTGGGCATGATGTTGTTTGTTACTGTAATATTTAACAGTGTTGCTGTGTTGTGTCCCTCATATGCTTTGATATTCGCATATCTATCAATATACTTCAAAGTGATTTTCTTGATATGCTTAATCATCCAAGATGGCATCCAGCGGGGGCCAGTAGACAACAACGAAAACGAATAGGCCTGCCCGAAAAGGTCAATACGCTCAACTGCAGGTGAATAGGGATAAGAGCTGCAGGCGTCTAGTTGTTTCAGGTTGTTGTTGTTTGTTTCAGGAAAAAAAAAAAAAAAAAAAAAAAAAAATCACCATGCTTCTCAAACTGATCTGTTGGAGGAAGCCGACATCCGGGCACTTATTTGTAACAGCTTAAGGCTGGCTAAAAAAGATTTCCTGTTTAGCATCATTTTTTATATAAATCTGGGTAGGGAGGGCGGATTTTTTTTTTTTTTTTTTTTTTTAAGTGGCTTGTGTGACTAAAATCATCAATAAACCGGCCCAAGACTAGTAAACCTTGCCGCCCCAAAACAACCCATGATGCAATGCATAACATTGACAGCCCTTCTAGAGATGTTCACATTAGAAAAGCAGTGACCAATGACTTGCATGGAAGTTTGTTTTGGGGCGGCAAGGTTGACTTGGGCCAATAAACCTTGCCTGAATAGTTGAATTTCTGCTCTGAATAAAGTAGGTGGCATCCATCGTCCTGCTCTGCTGTTTGCCTTCATATTGTAGATTTTCAAAACGTTGGTTGTCCACAAGTACGATAATAGATGTGGTAACGAATGGCATTTTCACAACTTTGAGGCGCCCACGCTTCACAACTCAGCATGCTCGGTTATCTACAAAATGCGGACTTGGGCCTCGGAAACGGACATTTCAGTCGAAAACGGACTTTTAGGCAAAAAAAACCCAGCGGTGATGATGCTAAACAGGAAAAAAAAATTAACCAGCCTAAAGAAGCAGAGGTGAACATTTAACCGAGACTTTAAATACATCAGCCATGTCAGAAAACTGTTGATAATTTAAAAAAATGTTCAGATTCTTTACCATAGTTGCAGTTTGCCATGTATGACGTAATGATGGGGAATTCTGACAGTGATTGGGACAAATGACAAAAACTCTGCAAGCCTTTAAAAAATCTAACAACAAAATTTTTCCCAATTCTTTCTCAATTCTGATTGGTCAGTCGCGACACGCCTCCGGCAAGAGAGGTCACACACCGATTAGCTGACCAATCAGAATTGAGAAAGAAGCGGCCCATCATCTCGCTGTGGCGGAATAAATAGACAGTCCGGTTAGAATTTGAATCGCCTGTAAAGATTATAAAATTGCACAAATTTACTAATTTGACAATGGGAATATATACATGGCAGTGTGACTAACGTCACAGGACCTACGAAGTACAGTAGGCATTAGGACTCGAACGCGAACTGAACTCTTGGAAATCCCCACCCCCAGTTGAAATCCTGCCTATATTAAGATGGGCACCGTCCAAGTCAGAATCGCCAGTGATTTTCATCAAAAATCACCAGAAATTTTCATCAAAAGTTGGTCAGCTCAGAACTTGTTGGTAACAGTCTCCTAATGCGCCTTTATTCCAAAATAAATAACACTCGCCGATTTAATTTTACAATTTTTTAATTAAAAGAAACAGATTGAATAATATAGGTTCAGTAGATTTCAAGCTTTACGTGTGAAAATACATTTACATCTCTTTAATGGTTTTCAGTGCCCTTGTACAGGATCAAAACAACTTTTGAATCACATTATTTTCCCAACAATACAACAAATTTTTATATATAGTACTATAGTAGAAAGGTAGCATTTATGTAGTTTACGGTAATTCAACTCAAGACCAACACCTTCTATGCACAAGATAATAATGATTCTATGTCATTCTCCTGAGCATAACCGGTACAAAGACGAATAAATAGCGTCTCTACATCACGTTGTTATCTAGATATATGAGACAACACATTTTGGGCATTGGCAATCTGATGAATGTACTATTCCGGTTTTCTTGTTTCACATTATATTCTATGGCGGTTGATCGATGATTTTCTTCATTGATAAACGTTAAACCACCTAGCTTTAACTAATTCTGCTAGGCTGTCTTCATTCAGACTGTACAGCCTACACAGTCCACAGAAAATACACCGCACATTCTTGTACTCCCAGCCTTATCCCATTTGATGGCAAGTTTATGGGGCTGTTTAATGTCTAAGCTAGGAAATGTTCCAGGGTAGTGGACAGGCATGCAATAATATACTATATCTGCTATACAGGACACCGACCACTGTAACTTGATGTGACAAGCAGCAGAGTAGAAACCGGCCTTATCTCAGTGGGCTTGGATATAAATCACTGTTAAAAACCACAAGGCTGGGATGGAGCCTCTCTCTGTGTTTGTTCCAAGGACAAGCCTTAATGACTTTTAAATCCACTGATAAGGAGGTCCCATGGCTTCATGGTCATAAAAGGAACATGATACTGTTAAAGGCCACATGGATGGTATGCATTTATAACAATATACTGAAGTGTTAATTATAAATCTAATTTTAATCAGAATTATTTCAGATCAGAACTTGCTGGTAACAATGCCCTAATGCACGTTCATGCCAAAAATCAAGGTTCTAATGTCAACGGTTCTCCTTATTTTGCCGACGAAAGGATTCGGATGGACTGACTCACTCACTCATTACCGGACAATTTGCGATCTGTAGCCTACTTCGTAGGAATAGAGAGAATTGTAGAATATGCTGATGTATTTTGTTTGGAGGTAAACCATTTGTTTCTAGTTTCACCCAAAGTGCGTTTCAGACCTTGGTGTATTTTTATATAAAGCATGGGGTTATATATAGAGACCCCAATGGCCATATTTTGACACTTCGGTAATACCACTGTCCACCCCCACACAAAGTCTTGTTTTGAGGGCCTGTGCCAGTACCAAGCAGTCACCAGCAGTAATTAGGTGAACCCATGAAATCAAACTATGCAATGGCATAGGGGAAATGGCATATATATGCCATTCCAATTGGAACTCCTCTCCATCCAGATCAGAACACCACACTGGGCATGGTGTATCTCATTTTGATAACCGGCAGTAATTAGGTGAACCCTTGAAATCCAACCATGTGATCTTAGTAGACTTGAGTAACACAACTGGAATGGTATATGCTACATGTACATTGTATGCTCATTAGGCATTGTTAGGCCTGAAGATCGTGATCATTGTTGAAGAGAGATATTATTCCAAGAGAAATGTATGCTCAACTTAAACTGGATTTTCAACACTATAAAGGAGCTTCTTGAAATTGGGGCATGCTAGGAACTGGCATATAAGGCATTCCAAACAGAGTGGCATGGTGCGCCGAGTTGGTACTCCTAGGAACCCCATGGCATATACATTTTGGAACTCGGCAGATGGTTTGTCAAATTGTGGTTAAATGCCATACCATGCAATGGTATGGGGGGACATTCCATTGCTCTCCATCCAGATCAGAAAACCAAACTTGGCATGGTGTACTGTATCTCCTTTGGATAACTGGCATTTATGCCATTCTTATCAAGAAACTTCTACACATGTATGCTAGTTTCAAGAAGCTCCCTAACACCATCCTCTCCACGGCTCTTTTACCATCCCTGCCTCCAATACATGTAGCAGAAGTTGACCTTTACTTCGTTGCTATGACGTATAGGGGAAAACCCACGCACGCACGGTTCAGTTTGAATCTGACCCAACAAATCCTTCCGTGTTGCACATGAGCGAACTACTTTTCATATGCTCTGTCCAGATAAACAGGGGAAATAATCTCCAGATAATTCTTTTCAACGCTAGGTCAACAGAGATATTATGCACACTTGAAAAGCAATCGGAATGTTCGCAAACATCTATTTTACTATATATGATGTCACTTCCGGCGATGTGTGCGAAGGCCCCGAATCTGGTCCAAAAATCTGACTGGTGGCTGAGGTATTATTAGACCCCCAGCGAGGTGGTTGCCCTAACACTATGAAAATCAATGTACAGTGATGGAGAAAGGTGCTACTGTGAAAAATAAGTAATATTTTATAGTTTGTGCTGGTCTAACGGGAAATTTTTACATCACCAAAGCCTGTCGAGCCATTGTTGATTTACCCGTAATCACCCCTCGAACAGGTTAGGAACAAATGCTCAAGTGAGCTGGGTTAAGTTTTATGATCTCATTGATTCACTCTGACACTCAACCATGTATATTTCCACTGAGTGGGGTGCTATTGCTTGTATTGGCTGTACAGCTCTGTTCAGCAAATGAAATAACACTTTCCCACTTTCTGTCCCTTTCATAGAGTTTGACAAACAGTTTGATTGCCATGCTGAGCCGACAAATCTGTTGTCCATCCTTCAAATCAACTGGTAGTCATAGTGTATGTTATTGTACTGTAGCTCGCAGAACCTGGCGGTAATTAGGTCCAAAAAATTTAACAGCCATTGAGTTTTAAGGACAGATAACAGATTTCAACCGTACTGACAGAAGATCAACAGAAGAGATTCCTACCTGGGCACATTGTTGAAAGTTTCACCTGGTCGAGATACCTGTATATCAAAGGGCTGTTCAACATAGAACTGTAAATGATTGTGTCACCAGATATAAAACTGAGGTAACTAGGAATTGACTATGGAACATAATCATAGCAATTGTTGGACCAACACTCTGAAGTGAAAACAAAATGGTACTTCTAACTTACCATAATTAAGATTTGGTATTATTGCTCCATTGACAGTAAGCACTTTCATGATTGGATAAAAACATTTTTCATGCACAGCGACATTAAATACCTACTCCAACTCTTTCACTGTAAACAAGTCCAGACCCTGGACACAGAATGCCTCAGTGCAAATTTACAGATCCTGTCTCTCCCATTTGCCAATAAAAAAAACCATATGGTCACACATGCCAGCATAACCAATTTACAAGATGGAAACATTTGATTTCATCCAAGAATAATGGAGAGAATCTGTAACGCTGACTGTTAGCAGTATTCTCATAGTTAGAAGTCAATGTTTTAAGCCCATTAGTCAGCACCAGTTTCTTTCCTAGTCAAATGATTCCTTACTATCCTCAGACTTAACCCTGACCAAGTCATTATATGACAAAAGACATAGACCTCACCAATGGACACAAGTTGGGTATGCAGAAATGACATAAGCTTTAACTTTGGCCACCTTGTTGACTGGCTAGTTTTGCTGTTCATCTTAAGTCGTGTCTACGTAAAAGTGATTTACAATATTGAGATGCTACACATCCCCAATGAAATTCATGAATGATGTCAATTATTTGCTGTTATCATTCTTGTTTTATAGAATAGAAGATGTCGGAGAAATCTAGAAAGTGCACAGTCACTTGGATGTCAACACTGACTGTTGGCCTTCCAGTCTGGGCCATGGTTGATGGCATTTGGTGGCCTGGAGAAATCTTGGACGTGTCAGATGTAAACAGATCAGTTACAGTTTCATTTTTCAATGAAGATGAGAGGTACATAAATTGTGTTTCATGTACATTTCAGTTCGAACCAATCACTGCAGGCATATGTGCAAGGTTAATTTGTTCAGGAACTCTATCAGTCATTGACTCAATCATTGACCTGGGGTGTTGTTG
Source organism: Hanleya hanleyi (assembly GCA_036873755.1). Lineage (NCBI taxonomy): Eukaryota > Metazoa > Mollusca > Polyplacophora > Lepidopleurida > Hanleyidae > Hanleya > Hanleya hanleyi. The sequence goes on along the minus strand of JAVTVY010007420.1, from coordinate 3,550 downwards.
TGCACACTCCAAGTTGTGGTAAGAATAGGCCTCAGCCCCTCGGAGAGCTTATCATAAGATGCGACTAACTGGGGCACCTGTGGGATTTCTGGGTGTGAAAAGAAATGGGACCCCAAGGGGAGTGTTAAAAGGAATAGGACCCTACCCATGTGGCATCAGGGTGTGAAAAGGAATAGTAACCAAACATCGTGATATGACTGAAATAGTGTTGAATGCGACGTTAAATCCTGTCCTCTCACTCGCTCACTCCACCCGTATGCAAATATTACTTTTCTAATTCTGGGTATCTCTTGAGACTGCATTGCTTGTCAACCCAGAAAATTTGTCCAAACCCTGGGAATAAGTGAAAAAACATTGGAGATATGCCTGAAAGTGATATTCAAGTCGACTACTTTCGAGACCATGTTTAACCCCCAGGAGCACAGTGATCTGTCTGCCAAAACACATGACACATGAAAGTATGATTGACATCACACCCTACATCTGACCATTGCTTAGCAGATCAGACAGTTTCCATCAGATTGATACATGGGTGTATTTCCAGACAAGATGTTAGGTGGTGTTACAGATATACATGTATATAAGTTCATATTTCTTCTGAGGGATAAGAGCTTAGTCATTTATGGGATGGAATAGTGGTCACCCCAATATTAGGCCTCTTACACAGCATCATGATGCACTGTCATTCAAGATACCGAGTGATGACTGGGAGCGATTTTGTTTTTTAAGCAGAGCTAAGCTTTGTTTTCAATTTGCTTGTATCCTCTTCAGCAGCAATAGAGCATTATTCTCTGGTCAGTACTACTTTCTGTCTATCACCCAACCTTCAAATGAATTTAATCAGTATGTACATATGCTGATACCTTAAAAACTACATGCATGAAACCACATGCATAATTCTGGCTGACAGTCATCAGCACCGGAAGCAATGCTGGGCCCGGTCAATACTTGGATGGGTGGCTGGGTGCTGTACTAGCTGGGCTGAAACGTGTCCAGGGTAATAGGAACTGAGGGCAATAATAGACAATTTGCTACTCCAGGAATGTCAGTAGTGGCTTCTGGGAAAGTTAACAGTACCCTAACCCAATGTCGATTAATTAGAGACTGCCAGTGCTACATAAATTCTCTCACTGCAGCACATGGCATGTACATGTAGGCATGTCCTGCAAGAGACCTTCATGATATGACCGAAGACGTTGAAGGCGATGTTAAACCCCACTCACTCACTCATCACTACCGGTCTGCTCACAATTTCCGTTCATGCTGATGAAAGTCTATCCCATAAATGGCTATCTCTTAATATTGCCAATAGCCTCAGAAGAAAAATGAAATAATCTGAATTTCTAATGCCAGCTCACCTCTCCTCTGCAGATATATCAATCTGCTGGAGACCTGCTGGTCTGATCTAGCTGCTAAGCAGAGGGGTGGATGCTTGGTGTGAACATGGTTATTAAGTTTTGAAACTTTATCAAGGAAGTGTTGGCTCCATTGAACAGGTTTCGGTGTCCAACTTGAGTTAGAAAAGGTTTAGGGAGTGCCTGGAAATAAATGCTATCATCAGTAAACTCTGGGAACCTCGTTGTGTAGACTTGGAGGCATATGCTATCTCCAGATCAGCATATCATAAGATGAGTATTATGAGAAAATTATGTGTTCATTCACAGCATTGAAGTCCGAAAGAAATCCCAACTGAAACAGATTAATTCTTTGGAGCAGTTTCTGTTAGAGGTGCAAAAAGAGGAAGGTAAACTTCACATTTTTGTGTTGAAGTTCATGTTTCATTTTCTGATTTTTACCCCTCGACCATTTTGGCCTCGGGGTAATGTCGTCGCCTTGTACATGTACATGTACATCCGTCCGTCTGTCCGTACGTCCATCCATTACCGTATTCTAGGCAAAACCGCTTGGGGAAAACCACCAAATTTTGAACACGTCAGATGCCTATCGAAAGTGGCTTCCCTCGGCCCATATTTTACAGAGTTATGCACAGACATATTAATTTCTATTATATGTTCCACATTCTCGGTATATTTCTCAATTGCTTGGGGGAAGCCGAGGGGTTTTGTGAGTCCCACCCTCATGTGTTTTTTTTTGCAATAAGGTGTTTGTTGCTTACTCATTTGATCTGGGATACAAGCGTCTGTCTTGCAAGCGGAAGGTTCTGCTTATGATCCCTGGCCAATTCATGTCAAAGAGGACAGATCAACAAGGACTGGTTGACTCATGATTGGGTTCTGTTATCAGTGTCCGAATAATGTGACTGGTCAGACTGGGTGGGGTGTCATGTCCGCCTACAGCAGTGAAAAGTATACACCATCATGATTTGACTGAGAAATTGTTGAAAGTGACATTGCATCCTACTCTCACTCTCTCGGTAAAGATCCATGTATGCTGATTATGCATGCTTTACATAAGACAGATTGAAATAATTAAATTCCCTAAGTGTTACTCATGTATCAGACAATTTGACTGGTCAATCAGTTCCGTAAAAATCATAAAAAATAGAGAAAACAATTGTCTTGTACACTGTTGGAATGGCGCTCTCATTTCCAATCTGCCTTACCCAAGGGTTGTCTTTTCCTTTAATTATAAAAAATTGACTATAATTTTTTTATGTTCATTGGAGTTATAGTAAAAACCTAAAACCCACTACTTTGATCCGCAGCCGCTACTCGGACTTGTAAAGTTTGCACAGCGGTTTTGAAGTTCATATCTGAATGAACTTAAATAATGTTCATTATGTTTGTCATTCCTTGAATTCATGAGAACTAGTTTGTTGAATGTTCCAAGGGGTTTTACAGCTCCAATGAATTGCATACTCACACAATTCTAGAGTATTTGCAATTACAACAGATATATAAGGAATTATATCAGAAATCATGTGCCTTATCTATTGAAGTCAATTGGTGATAGTCAATATTTGCATCCATGTTCTATTTCTTCTTCACCATTTGAGCAATTAAATGAGAGCTGGGGTGCAGGGTGGGTTTTTTTTCAAATTGAAGACTGTCTGATATTTATTTCTTACTAATATTACTAATAAAGTTCATTTTGTTCACCTGCTTACATAATTTTAAATCCCTCACTAACCTACACTCCAACAGGTGTCCAAATTTGCCTACTGGTGGAAATAAGGGGAATGGGCCTGGCTAGCATAGAAGTACATGCTGGACATCATACAGATTCTATGGGGGCGCTGTGGACTCGATTTTCTCGGAGTTCATCCCGCTTTTAGCTCTGCTGTGGCTAGATAAACATCTTACAAATATTCTACGACATTAACTTCAGAAAATCTTTGCGAAATAAAGACAAATCTTACCTTAGACGACCAACATCAGTGAAATCCAAACGACGGTAGACTGCGCGCACGAAAAACGTTAATGTTTTCTGAAATCAATTTGCTCTAGACATGCTAGATATGACCTGTTTGCATATCTCTTAATTAATTCTTAATGTACACTTAAAAAATTCTTAATGCAAATGTTTGACGGTTCAGACTCCTTGAATGTTGAATCATTTTTGCAATGATGACAAGATAGGTATATCAACT
>JAVTVY010007419.1:0-45311 GCA_036873755.1 Hanleya hanleyi | reverse complement strand
TGCGTAGTGGCCCAAATTCATGCAATATGGTGTCTACTGTAACATGGGGAAGGTCAGGGTCGATGTGAAAACGGCTGGTGTACAGATGATCACCAGCGCCGGAAACGTTAATAAAAGCGACAAGCGTGGAAAAGAAGGAATTAGCTTCCCAAAAATAACAAGTAAGGAGCATCAAAATGAAGTTTAATACGGTACGGGTTATAGCACACGGAGATCAATGAACGCCATTTGTGACTATCATCCGAAGGCATTATTGATAGGAACAGTTGTGTCTGCCCGTATGCTAGTCCAATACAATGGGTGACTGACAGGCTTTCTCCTAATATTTGAATGTCGATTGGGCTGTACAGACCAGTAGACCTATACATCTTTCCTAAGACGTATTGCAATCACATCATATCGCACCACCGGTATACATACAAAATAAATCTCCAGTCCTGCCAAATTTGATGAGTTTGCAATAAAATTTCGTTTTTCTTAATACCTATAGAGTTGTTATAGTGGGAAACGTAAGGTCTACAACCATTTCTATCTGTATGAAATTAAACAACAGATTCAATGTAATGAACAAATACTGTTTCAGTGTCGCTGAATGGTGCACTGTTATTGTTGTTGTTGTTGCTGCTCACAATGGAGGCACCGGCCAACAAATTTTAAATAATAATGTAAATCTGCGAGCCCCTATCTACACGCTGTATCGATTAACAGTGACACTTAGCAGAGTATAAAACATTTTCAATCGCAAATTCTCACCCTGGTCTCGATATACAGCGTTTTATCGGGAAATTAATGGTAATTTTGTTGAAACTTGCTAACGATACTCGCCTCTACAGCACTCATCGCGCTGCGACAATAATTTGATGCAGTTGGTGTAAATTCTGAATCGATAAGTGGATTCGGAATGTACACGGTGCAGTATGACTTTATTAAAGTACAAAACTAGTTGTTTTGACTCAATTTGAAAAAAAGAATAAATAAATAAACAACAATCAAACCCAAACCGAACAACCAAATACGAAATAGTATTTTTCGATTTATGCGGAAATTCTTTTAAGGACGACGCTTGAATACTGAATGTCGGATCTGACGCTTGCTATTCAAATTTTTATCGCTGGTTTCGTACGTACTTATTCCCTGTCAAGTAGAAGAATCACTGGAGAGCATCCTTGAGGACATAGTTGTGTAATCTAAGTATTGTATCAATGTAGGCTCCATTACGGAGGGGAAATGTGCCATTACGCGTTGTTCAATTTTGACTGCCTTGTTGCATCTGAGGCGCTAACTTTGGATTCAGTTGGAAAAGTAGACCAGAGGTTCGATTAAAAGAATCTACAGCGATGGTATTGCATACTCTGTTCCATACAGGTGTTATCTCCCCCAGAACTGACATTTCGGTAGATATTATGGCACACTCCTGAAGGTCCTATGGCAATGATATAAATTTGCCAGATCTATTTTCTTTACAACAGAACCCGTTGGCAACCCAAAATGAAGGGAACGATTGTGTATTATTGAGGTTCATGATTTATTTCTTGGGTTTATGAAGCATATCTCACGTTTCCAAGAGAAAATTTGGTGCAGAACTTACCGGTACCAATAATTCGTCTGGCTTTTTTACTCTTTATTGTATTTTTCCTATTCGCATTGCGTCGATTGGACGCGGAAAAATCAATCACGACTTTCACATTGCTGGAATGGATGGATGTCCATTCTGAGAGGCAAATGGGATATTTTGGAGTTTTGTTCTCCAAAACCCTGCTAGGGATGTGACAAAAGCCATTAAACCAAAGATGGGTTAGAGCGAATTCATCGATCGAATATCCCACAAAAATACATATTTCTATCAAGTGTTGTAAGTCGCCATACACGGAAGCACTTCCCGATTTCTATAAGCCAGATAAATTAATTCCACAAAAATCAATCTGACATTTGAGGGCATAATTGTGCAGTCTATTTATTCATTATATTAATGTTGACTTCATTATGAAGCGGAGATGTGTCATTACGTCAAATTGTTTAATTTTGAGTGCGGCTAGTTGCATCAGACAGATAAAATACCATGTGAAGGAAATAATCCTCCAGCAACTTCAGTGACGAAGGTTAATGGAAATGACAACCGATTGTTATCCAAATCAAAAACGTCTTTCAAATATTTGGAAAACCAAACCGATTTCAAAAATGTGTTCGTATAGTGCTATAATATACGCTCTTCAGTCTCCCTTCTCGCTAACCCGTTGCCGAATAAAATGGAAAATTTATATTTTCTTAAAGTGTAATTTTCATAGAATTTAGTAGCAGGTTCAGTGATTTTATCGGTGAAACGACGGAACGGAGATGAAGGCTTTCTTGAACTATCCGAGAGCAATAATGACACTGTTCTCTACTCAACAGGCCCTTGATAGACTTCATATTCCATTACAATGATTGCTTAAACTTCTGTTATTAAACATACATGTGGTTTCATCTGCAAAAAAATATTATGACACTCTTTTCCATAAAAATCAATACTAGTACATATCTTGTCCTTTCTATATGAATGGTTAACAATTTTATTATTATAGGAAATACCGCCTTAACTGACATGTTGGATAAGCCTGTTCGGATGTTGCTACGAACACGACGAGATCCGCTGGCCTGATGAATTGTTCGCACACAGGATTGTCTTATTCAACAGAAGTAGATACATGTATCATACCAGATGAGAATTTTGTGCTGCAACAATTGAACAACTCTATATCAAATTGTCATACCAGCTGTGCATATTGCAGTACCGAACACGTTACCGCTGTTAATTGGTTAATTAGGTTGATTTTAGGGGGTAGGGGCTCGAGGCAGGCACTGAGTATTCCTTGCCTCGACCCCCCCCCATAATCAACTTAAGTTAACCAATTAACAACGGTAATGAGCCCCTGTGGTATCGAATGGCCTCCATCGTGATGATCCACGGGAGTAGCCTATTATGAACCAGCATATATCAGATTGTAAGACAACTTCATGGATCGGAGGTTTCGATTCTCGTTGACGGTATTATTATTATTTCTCTTTCGTGGGGGGTAAATACTAAATTGTTAAAACTAGTTGCACATGGAGTCAGTTGTCATTATTTGGACCGGTATAGCTAGGGGGACACGAGGTCGGGGGACATATGTAAAAGTACAGTGATATAGAATACTCCATATTGTCAGTTTTACCAAAATATATAATTCGTATAGTACTGAAGCGATCTTCACAGGCCTTATTTCGATTGTCCATTTCATTTGACCTTTAACGTCCGCTATACATCTGGTTTAATACGGGAACAAACGGAATTGTCCTAAAGATGATTTGGACGTGTAATATATACACAATTAGAGTGGGTCACATGCTGGGCTATTCACACTGGATACACAGTCTTCGGCTATGAATGAATCTGAACATGCATTTGAAGTTTAGGACAGATGTCCAGACGCCGACACCAGTAGATATGGCCGAGAACTGGATCAAGTGATACCTGAGAAAGCCCGAAATAACCGAGTTTACCCGAGATTGAGTGTCAACATATATTTATGGTTAGTTTCCTCCTTCTTTTTTTCTTTCATTCAACCAGATTGAAACATTTGGCTGTATATATTACATAATATAGCGACTGAATTTGTATACACGCTATCATACACACATGAAACTCAACTCCAAACGTAAGAAAAAATAAAAGTAAAATAAAAATGTCGAAACTGCAGACTGCATGGGAATCGTAGAATTGCAAATATGAACCTTGCCGTACTAGTTCACAGGTCGCATCCTGAAAAGAGCTTCATTTTCGATCTCGTTGTGCATGCTTGTCAACAAATTTGTGATGGTTAGTCCTGTTACATGTAGTTGGCATATTGGGGAGTGGGAAACTGTCTTTTTCTACCCCACTGGCACATATGAGTTATCCACCCCCTTTTCTAAAATCCAAAATCACATATACATGTAACTAATAAAACAACCGAAGATGATGGTAATGATGAAGAGTATATCCAATAATTTGCACAAACGTTTTTTTGTGTGTGTGTATACTAAGGAATTAAAAATGGGAGAGGAATACAAATGTCCCAAAATTGTAACTAGGGGAAGATGGGGAGACACGGAACGGGGTTGAGGTGGGGCGCTTACATTTTATCATCATTAACCAAACAGTTAGGAGGGACAAGTTTATGAGAACGGGTTGCCCAATTCCTTCCGGTCAATAATGTGGGACGCCTGGTAAACCAGATACAGGTCCTATTGACCTTCCGTATATTGCCAGCCATGAACACCGATTGTCAATTTACAGCTTTAGAAAAAAAATATGGCCCTGTTTGCAAATTCTCCATGAGGAGAGTTACGACAGAAGTTTCGTTTTATTTACCGTTTTGAACATATTTTTTTCTATCTTTCAGAAATGTTGGATATCACTGAAAACTCTTCATTCTAGGGGAAATAATGTAGTTGTTGTATCGTAACGCCCTGGGACAAGTAACGAGGGCGCTCCTGGCTTCCAGTTTCAAATCACTCACGGGGGACACCCTAGTTCAAGTTTCAAAGTTCCCAAGTTCCCAGTTTCCCAGTTTCCAAGTTCCAGCTTCGAAGTTTCAAGCTCCAACTTTCTCAAGCTCCATCTCCGAGTTCCAAGCTCCATCACCGAAGCTCCAAGCTCCCATCTCGTCTGGTGCTGGTTATGATATGCTGTAAACTGTAGTGGAATCAGATTCAGGGATTTTCCTACCTATAACTTTCGTTTTCCTTCAAAATGTGATCACATCGAGCATAGATGTTTAATGGGGTCTTACAAATAAGATGTTCAATTTTCCCCATTGTCCTCAATTTTTGTTGGAATATAAGTACAGGTAATTAGAATAATTAGAGTTCGAATTCGACTGACTGAAAGGGTTGACGTGTGCCATTGCGAGAGGCGTGTTGGAACCAATGTACATTCTTACATTGTAAAACAATTCAAAACCCATATATTGCCTGTAGTCGTATGATAAATAAAAAATACTGTTTTGATAGCCGTCTGGACCAATTGGCACCAGGATATTGACTAGAGCCTATTGGCTTTGAGATGAATATATTTCTCGAGAAATAACTTTATTATATAGATTTTTATGTACTGGTAAAAGATAATAAGTAGCAAACTGTTCTTGATATCACCATACATATACTTGCAGTGAGTTTTATTACCAGAGCAGAACAATGAAAAAAAGTAATAACTTATACTTGTCTTTATATGTTATAAATATTTTATAGATGGGCTAGACTGAACTTTGGTGTATCGCTAACAGGACAGAAACTTAAAAATATACAGAGGAACATATCACTGAAATTTGGTACCCAGATATATCAACACTAAAAATATCCAAACAACCTTTAAAATATTATTAGAAAAACTTGGAGCCAATTTGATTGGAGCGATATGCAAGAGGTGGAAAAATTGACGACGTCTGGACACTAAAACGCAACCATATGACTCTATAGGAAAGCATCCCACGGCACCTCACATTCAGATCCGAGCACAGGCCCGCAAAACAAGAGTTTTGGGGGGTGTGGGCGGTGGTATTAGGGTGAAATGTCGAAATATGGGGCCTCTATATATAACCACGTGTTTTATGTAAATCCACATCAAGGTGTGAAACGGATTTTGGGTGAATCGAGAAATAAACGGTTTACCGCCAAACAAAATACATCAGCATATTCTACAGGTATCACTTTATATATTCCCGTCGTCAAATTAGTAAATTTGTGCAATTTTTTACCTTTGCCGGACGATTCAAAATCCAACGTAACTGTCCATCCATCTAGGAACAGTTAGATTATGGCGGGCTTCGTTCTCAATTCTGATTGGTCAGTCGTGACACGCCTCCGGCAAGAGAGGTCACGCACTGATCAGCTGTCGCGACTGACCAATCAGAATTGAGAACGAAGCCGTAAACCGTTTATTTCTCGATTCACCCAAAGTCCGTTTCAAACCTTGATGTGGATTTATATAAATCATGGGGTTATATACAGAGACCCCATATTTCGACACTTCACCCTAATACCACCGCCCACACCCCCCAAAATACTTGTTTTGCGGGCCTGTGGATCCGAGAATACGGTGGATTTTTGGACGTAGCATGAGTATCTCAGACGCGCTTCTATTACACCTGTTTATGTGGAGACTATGAAGTATCCACACGGCCCCTAGCATGGGCTTAAGCGGAATTAGATACACTAGCTGGGGAGCTGTGATGATAGACCAGCTCAAACAACTCATCTGCCCCCTTAACATCTTCGCTGTGATTGTATCGGGCGGAATGACCTAATTTCTGGCAGCCGTAGCTCGAAAAAATTGTGGCGAATGTCTGCTGATTTGTTTTTATACCTTTGAGCGGATAAGTGCCTGGCGTTGTTGGTCATTTGTGGCGGCGAATATTAGGAGATATATTTTTGTCAACATGTGCGCAGCCGATTTACTACATGTTAAGTAAGGCTGTTTTTAGTGGTTTATGACCATAAGTTTATATTTGAAAAAATAGGTAAATAAGCCGTTCGGTCCTTTTGACCAATTATCTAGATCAGGATAAATTCAGTAACTCTTAAATATCCCAATCACCAGCAAAATTTCCGGCTTCAGGAATACAGCGTATTCAGGAATAGCTTAAAAATCAGTGGAAAGAAGCATGATGGCACAAACGTCTTGGAACCCTAACATGAACAAGAGCCGTGAGCTCACATATCACATATCTTCACCCCCTTTTCCACAGACAGATGAATTAAAACGACAAAAATACTAGTACTTATTGAACCCTATCTGGCCTGGGCTTTTTGGGACCTGTTGTGGCCTGGGGGGGGGGGGAGCGAAATGCCCCCCCTAACTTTTTCTTACCCCTTGAGCTAGGGGGCTGAAACTTAGCACACTATACCCTTGGGTCAAGGTCTACCAGAAAATGTAAAAAAAAAACAAGATGGCCGCTTTGATGACGTCACAGTGACGTCATTTTCAAAAACGAATTTTTTGGTCGATTCTTCAGTCAGATTTTCCGAATTTTTTATTTATGCAATTTCTCCACAAAAACTGCATGTTAAATTAGTAAATATTAATGTGATGTGAAATAAAATAGTTTTTGCCCGATTTCATTGCGGAAAAGGAGAAATTTTGAAGAAATATGACAAACACCTCACATTTCTGGGACCTCACGTGGCCGCCATCTTGAATTTTCCCATGATCCTCTGGCTGGGGGATTATGCAAATAGACTCAAAATAACCCCAATATGATAAACTATAAAGTCACGGAGTTTCAGCTCTCCAGTTTTTGTTGTTCCGGAGATAGGGCAGAAAGGTTGGTAGGAGAGGGAGAGGGGGCTCCCCCCCAGGCCAGGTAGGGTTAAAATTGCTCAACGTTAAAATATAAAAGTAGAATCTGGCTTTGAAATGTCATCTGTCAGCCTGGCAATAATTCTTCAATATACATCATAATAAACAGCGAATGACCTCGCAACATAGGTCAAGGTCAGTCAACTTGGATAGGTTTCAAGTTCATCACCATTCACATGTACGATATGAATTTGGATACCCTAACTATAATCATTCCAAATTTTTTTGCAAACATTATGATTTTACCTTTCAAATTAGGTCAAGGTTGATCATTTTCCATAGGCTTCTGACCCATCATCAAGTGCAACTGCCGTTTGAATTTGGAGAGCCTGGTTATACTTGTAGTCTTTTAAGAGATATTTAGTCCACACTAAATATGTACAGACGGATGGACAGACAGACGATGGAAACTTAACATTGTACTAACATTGTACTAACCCAACTAAGACATCAATGCAGCCAATTGAACGCAGATTTAATGAGAAGGAATTTGTCTATTACATCTAGCTGTAGATGTGGAGAATCAAGAGAGGATGCTTATCACTATTTCTTTATTTGTCCCTTATATAACAATCTAAGGGATGAATTACAAAACGACTTGCCTCCAAACTATAACCTCCAAGATATATTGTCGGGAAACGAGTCATTCACAAATGAAATGAATAATAATATGTGCAAGTCAGTTTTAACATTTATTAAGAACACCTCAAGATTCAATTTGTAGCACGATTACGACGTAGTTACCTCAGCTGAAGGATTAGTATATACTAGTACCCAGTTCTGTTAGAATCCTAGCACGCTACAGTCAAGTTGCCACCATATACTCAATAATCTGTTATAGTTTTTCTCCCCTGTAAGTTGCTAAAAATGCAAATCTAAAACTTATTTCATTTGTGACATGTATATATTCACACAGGTTCAGCCAAAACGTCATTATTTTTGTTGTTGTAAACACATGTTATGTATCCATATTTGTAGGGAGAGGGGTGAATAAGTTGATTATAACTTGACCCCAATCCCATGTACTATAATTTGTACAATAAATAAGTTTAAACAAACAACTCTTTGGCCAAATTTGGTGGAGAGGTAATTATCAAAATCAATTACCGCTACTTGCAATGAGTTTGAGGTATACTTGGAATGTGACCATAATCCACATCTCTGAACTTGAGTTCATATTTTTCCACTTTTTCCACATTTTCTGGCCTAGGTTACCTTGAACTTTGCCAAGCTTTAAACCAATTCTGAACTGGAGATTTCCCTCTTATTTGCAGGTTTTCTGGCCCAAGGGACCTTGACCTTTGACTTAGTGACCTCAAAATCAATAGCAAGAAAGCTATTCCACAATGATACCATCAGTTAAAATTTGGAGTGAATTGAATCAATAATTTATCGAGTTAACGGGGAAACGTGACGCACACACAAACACACACACCCACACACAAACAGCAATTCTATATCCCTCTACTCGGGTCCGGCGGGGGGATAACAAAGCTCATAGGCACTGACAGCAGAACATTTCGGTATTGTATACCAGCCGGAACTCAACGAACCTTGCAAAACACTGAGAACTCCCCAACTTTGTTGTCGGTATTCAAATAGACTCCTGGTTGATGAACATGCAGTTGATGGTAAAAATTTGTAAAAGACTTCTGCTGAATGACCTCATACATGCAAATGCGGTATTCGCCGGCAAATTCATTCTTCCGGTTTTTTGACCTGGTGATTTTCGACAGACTTCTACTTCGTAACCACATGCAACAGTTTAGACCCGAGGCCGCAGACCGAGGGTCTAAACTGCTGGACGAGTGCCAACTGGTGTTTATCTCGGAAATTTGAAACCGACTTTCGAGGTCTTTATCTCGATTCGGACATGCACAATCGAATATTTATTGCAAAATTCTATCAAATTCAATTAAATTACATAAAATATTTTCGTGTATACCTTCCACGTTGATCAAAACATTTTTTGAATGAGGCGTCACTTCCCAGCCGGTCACTGTGAACATTGTTGCAAACTGCGGGAATGTATCAATAACGCGCGCACTCGCTATAGTTACACCGCCAGCCGATACCGTTGTTTGCTATGCAGGTGTTTGTTGGTGTTTATCGGGAATTCAACACCACTTCTGGTACAATGCTATAACATTGGGACGAACTGGAGGTATGTTCGAATTAATTATAATAGGTTCATGGTGGTATGGTGAACACTATTAGGGGTACGGTACACACACCAAACCATCCAACCAACCAACACACAATCAAATTTTCTTTGACAAAAGCGACCAAATTTACGGAAGACTGTTGCACTAGTCGTGTACGGTCTTGGTGATGAATAAAAAGAATCTGATGACCGGTCGCATTTGTAAAAGAAAGTTCAGTCGCATAAAATCCGCTTATTGCCGATGTGTTGGCCGAATGGCCCCAGTCAAACCATCCACGATTCCCCATTTGTTAGTACGCATATAGCTCGAAGAGTTATGTTTCAACAGAATATTTGGCAAATCATCCAATTATTTCTCCATAAAGGCATGATAATGTACCCCCTCTACTCCTCCCTTACTTTCCCTGATCCCACATCTATCCTTACACGTATCGATGGTCTTCCGACTTCCAAAAAAATCTTTAAGATTGGCTTCTGAATTTTAGAGAGGAGGATGGTCACTTTTTGTGACCCATTAGCTATCCCAACGAAGTTTCACGACAAAAGAAACAAGAGATCGATATCAAAATTATAAGACGGGAGTGTGTAATCCAACTTCCTCTACAGATTGGCGGTATTGCATACTAACACTGATGAACAGGACTTTCTTCCATTTAAAGTTAATTTCCCTGACCGATCAGTGCTATCCTGATGTATGTTTTCACAAACTTCTGATCCCCCCCCCCAAAAAAAAATTGGTTCCAGTAGGTGATAGATGCTGCTTATTTCATTCATTGACCATATAACTATAATCTGAGAGCTCTACAAGTCAAAACATATGTTGACCATGCTAGACAGATGAACTAAACAGTACCATTATTATAAGGGCTAATTGACAGTGGCATATGTGTTATTCCTATACAACTACTAGATGTGTATCATATCTGGGAGCTTTGGAGGTGGAGCTTGGGGAAACTGGAGCTTGGAACTTTGGAGGTGGAGCTTGGGGGAACTGGAGCTTGGAACTTCGGAGGGGGAGCTTGGGGGAACTGGAGCTTGGAACTTTGGAGGGGAGCTTGGGGAAGCTGGAACTTGGAAACTTGGAGCTAGGGAACTTTGAAACTTGAATTAGGGTGTCCCCACTCACGGCACATCTTACCCATAGTGCGATTTATATGGAAATATTCTCATGTCTGCAATTTGAGCTATAATGTCAGCAAGTTTAAGGTTGTTTGCTCCCTACAAGGTTATGAAGCACAAAATGGTGAAAAAGGGATATTTAAATTTTTGGCAATTTTTTTTTTCATTATATATTTATTATATATTTATTATATATTCATTATTCATTATATATTAAATACAACAATGTATTTGTTTTGTTTTGTAGTAGAGTACTTGCATTGACAATGGACAGACACGCTGTAATCGCGTTTATTATGATTTTACTACATGGAATGACATCTGAACTACTTTCTGGTAAGTGGGACAATGGTCGATAATTGGATGGATCTAAATGTCAATTGGACACCGTTTGACTAAATTAATTCGGTTAACTGACAAAGCTTCGAACTGACATAGTGTACGAAACACGGTCCGCACTGTAGTCAATTTATTTTAATATGCTATACATGTACGTTCAGTATGAAGTAAAACCACTCCACGTACCTGAGAGATATATCTGCCTTCACTCATTGACGCGATAACCATGATAACAATGGTCAGTATCAGGACAGGCCTCAGTGAATAGCAGTCCTGCTTACGGTCTCAATTTGCACGGATCGTTAAATCTCATTCATACCCATGCTTTAACATGGGAGAATAGTTTTAACAGTTGATAACCGATATGAATGTGATAAATAAGCTTTATTTTGATCAATTTAGGTAAACCAATATAGTACATCAGGGAAATACTATCCAGTGGTAACGCTGGGGAAAATACGCGCGCGGTGTTTGCCAGTATTTTTCCAGATCACATAACAAGCCAATGGCAACACATTCCGCCATTTCAGGTTGACATTTATTGACTATAAATTTGACTATAGCCTACAGATATGTACAACTTTGCTCGATATTTTTTTTATTTCTGCCGCCTGGCAAAGTTTCTATAGATTCGGTATATTTATTAACAGTAATTTATTATATCGGCAGACACCAATGTTAACCCAGTAAAAGTGAAGCTGACGGGGACTGATGATGTGAATGTGAGAGGGAGAGTAGACATTTACTACAAGGGTAAATGGGGAACGCTTTGTGTTCGTGATATGAACAAGGATGTCGCCTCACTCGTGTGTAAAGCCCTCGGATACAATACGTAAGTTAACATCTGCTACTAAACTGGCGACATTTATGGTCGTCAATTCCTATTCCACAGTCAACCGAGATGTTATTTTATTTTATTAATTTTCAAACCATTAACGCGGGTATTCAAATACAGAACGCATTATTGAACAACTTTTACACACGTACTCAAAGTTTGAACAATATAGCATTCTTAACTCTAACATGCGTTTTCACAATTTTAACACGCGTGTTAAAATTGTTCAATAATGCGTTCTGCATTTGAATACCTGTGTTGATGGGTTTAATGCTAAAGTTCAAAACTGAACATGGAATTTAACCATTTGAACACAATTACGTGTTCAGTAAGTGTTACAATTTAGGCGTTCAATAGGTTAACACCTAAGTTTACAGTGTATGATGTAACTGTTACATTCTAGAACGTCGACGGCATTTTCCCGACTATATAATAGCCGGGGCGGGTGGTGTGGGGTGGTGGGAGGGGAGGGGGGTGGAAACTGGACAAAAGTATCAGGTTGAGAGAAGTAGAAAATGTGTTAAAATGCTTCATTATTTATCGGATTTCCTCCCCTTCATTAGTTTCGAAAAGAAGCGAATGTTCACAATCAGGCAAGACAAAGAGTATTTGTTTTGTTCTAGAAAAGCCCTGATTTAGGGCTGTGATATATGCCTTAAACCGTGACCATTCATTTCTTTAGTTCATTATTTAAGCCATCTTGGATTTCTTTTTCAGCTTGACCCAAATATATAGTATGGAATGTTTCAGCCCTCTACCCCAAGGAGTAATGAAAATAGAGGGAACCGCAATGCCCCCCTCTCTCCCCCCCCCCCCCAACCACAGCCTTCCCACCCAGGCTGGGACATACCTCATATCTCCCAGGCCTGGTACGGTTGATAGAGGAGATTGGAGATTTTCGATCGCCATGTTGTTGGGTTTTTTTGTTTTTATTTTGACACAAGGAAGAATTGAATTTAATCTACATGTCGATTCCCTATGACTTGGAAACCAATCTCAACCCTACCAGGCCCGGTGGGGGGGGTGCGAGGGGATACTTTCTACCCTATGTCCGGAACGACAAAAACGTGCGAGCTGACACTCCGTGACTTTGTAGTTCATCGTATTCGGGTCATTTTAGGGTTACCGAGCCGAGGATCATGGGTAAATTCAAAATGGCAACCAGAAAAGTGATGTCATTTCTCTTCAGAATTTCTGTTTTTCTGCGGTGAAGTTATTGTATTTCACATCACATTATTATTTACTAATTTAGCATGCAGTTTTTGCGAAGACTACTCATCATTAAAAAATAAAAAAAAACCTGACCGAAAAATCGGCCAAAAATGCCTTCTTTTTTTAACATTTTCCATATAGAGCTTGGTCCAAGGGTATAGTGCACACAGCCCCCTAGCTCAAGGGATGAGAAAATTATCTATGGGGAGCCATTTCGGCCTGGATAGGTCCCGAATCGCCCAAGCCAGATAGCGTTAATAAATTAATATCCTATCCACGCCCCTTATTTGTATTTGTCGCTATAGGATCTTGCCGTCTTGCATAGCGCCAGCCCCCGCCAATCATGTCTCTTTCTCCTCGATTGAAGGAGACATCGTTGGTAAGGGCTTTTTTGGTTGGTTCAGCGAGTTAAACTCCAGGCTAGACGAATATATTTTGATGGAACCGCTATCTAATCTTGGTGGTCTGGATTCATAACACGGGATAGATATATGGACTGGTCTTTAATGTAAATCTTGGGGCAAATGGGGACGGCGATCCATCCCCCCTTCCGCGACTACAAGTGAATTAGTAGAAATGCACAGACATAGTGGCCGCCTGTCATAAATCTAATATTCAATTGAAATAAATATTTAATTGAAATAAGACTCTACAGCGATACAATTACGGTCGTTGATAAGATATTAACTGATTAAAATTTGATGAAAACACACTATAAATCAGCTGAATTTGTGACATTTAATTTTCCCGATAGACACCTGGCTCGACCAGCTAATGGTCGTTTTTATCAACAAGAAAGGGGAAGTGGACATTTTTGGGTACTTGATGGATGTGAAGGGACAGAACTCTCGATAGCAGACTGTGCGTTGTCTGGTTTACAGAGTAGTCCACAGTGCACAGAACGGTATGATCATACGGAAGTTGGTGTGGATTGCAATCCAAGTAAGGATTTCTTTTTCTGAAATATATATTCGAAAGTTCTCTCAACCAAAGCTTACTGGTGCTTTGTGGGCTGCATATTATTAACACTCTCAATTCGAAACGATGATTCCAGATAATTTCTGGCATACTGACCGTGCCTCACTTAAAAGTTACATGCAGAATTCTGTATTTTAATGCGCTGTATCACAGCTAGCATGCAAACTTTTGCTAGTTATAGCGAAACATATACGTGCCACATTACGGTTGCAAACCTTTCAGTATGGGGCATATACTTCTCACCATAGAGTAAATTTAGCAGACATTATTCTTTAACCATGCCTTGATGACTTTTGATTTTTGTAAATAATTAAAGAACTGCAACGATCATTACATGGATACATTGCGTATTTCTTGGCCAAAGATCGTTGTCCCATTATGACCCAATGATTCTTTCACAGAACCCGACCCACGGTTTCAAGTTAGGTTAGTAGGGGGCAGTGGTCGCAGCTCCGGTACGGTGGAAGTGTACCACGGTGGAAGATGGGGAACTATATGTGGAAAGTCCTGGAAAAAAGAAGAAGCCAAAGTTGTATGTCGACAACTAGGATATGTTATGTAAGTCTAAACAACTTCGTAAGCTATAGCTCGCGTTAATTCTCTGCTCTTTGTTAACAGTTCAATACCGATGTGAAGGGAATAAATGTCGAGGAATTGATTTCTCCTTTTGTATTTCGCAATTGTGGGAAAACTGTCCAAGCTAGGTTATTGGATAGCAGCTGGATATTTTTTCCGAACGGACATTATTTCCATGCAATATCGATATTGTTAAAGCCAGTGTTTGTCCATGTTGCCAGCATTTCCTCCTGGTCATAATAACTGGGTACAAGCCATAGACTGGTTAAGGCGCGGAGGGGGATGGGGTCGTATGAACGTCTTCAAGCTACGCGTAGCACATATGGCTCGCACAAGTGTATTCCTAGCTCATACAAACTTTTTAAAAAGCATCTCTATGAAACATGCCCAAGGTTGTATCATTTTAGTCAATATTTTACAGGCGACGATATCTTCCCCCACGATATCCTTCACTATTTCTGAAAATGATTTTAAATTGAACTGCACGACTGTGAAAGCTATTTTTTTACAATATTTAATTCCACCGTTATGCCAATTATATCATTGATGTTGTATACATTTCATTCAAGAGGAAGTACCATGGCCCTCACTGTCGCTCCTAATCACACGGTTCCTGGTAGGGCTGACGCAGAATTGTGGCTGTCAAGTGTCAAATGCACTGGAGACGAGACGACCCTGCGAAACTGTGTTCACGGACCCTGGGGAGATCTGACGTGTGGTAGAGGCGGTAGAGCTGCCGTGGAGTGCGAACCAGGTAAGCCAGCTTACAAGTTATATAAGTCAGTGTTTGATTGTTGGTACATGTTCAATAGCCCAGAAGCCATGTCGTAGAAATGTGACCCTCGTGAGTAAGAATCGTTCGCCCCGATAGTCACGTTGCGAAATCCATCGTCATGTTGTAGCAAGCGGTTCATCAGTGTCTGCATTGGTTTGTAGCTGGTGGGAATTTCCTTTTTGTTCAGTAGGTCGGCTCAACTCCTAAGTGAGAGTTTGACCAATCTAGTTGGCAAATGTCGGCATTTACACTACTGGTGAGCAGAATCTTCGCTCGAACGGGAGGATGTTGTTGGCAATGAGGATGTCGGGAGATGTCTAATTCATTTGTCGTGGAGATGGGAGGAGGGAGTCTGACACAAAGCAGGCATCTTTTCCACATGAATATCAACGTCGATGGATGTATACTGCTATGGGGAGCAACTGGCAGAGGGCAACAATATCGGTACCATGCAACCTTCATAAAATATTTAAATTCTCGGATCCCGGACTATCCTGTCGCTGACATCTAGTCGATACGGTATGTCATTTGAGTTTATCAACGAGTGGCCGACTTTCCTGTTGTGGATCGAACCACCGACCTCTTATTTGCGCGTCCACTAACCTACCGACGGAACTACAAGGAAAGTATTCCCTGCTACAAGCTATTACAGATGCTCGTGAAGCAACTTTTCCAACCACATTTCTCCACATTATGAAGAACCGCAGTCCCCATCTTCCATTAATCCTGACAAGCAACCCATTGTCATCGCGTGGACCGTCTCATCCCTCAGCAACTCAACTCGACAATCAGACCATCATCAACTTCACATCCTGCCCTTCCTCAACTCGAGAACCCGGGCAGCAACACAGCCATTGTCCACTCGAGGATACTACCGGTGTCGCCGATGTGTAAATGTCCCCCGTTAGACCCGGGTCTAGCCTGTCAAACCGACCCATTTCCTGCAATGAACCGCCCAACTCTGACAATCAGATCATCACCAACAACATTTCATACACTTCCTCGACTCGACAACCCGATAATCGACCAAAGCCATTCCCTTTCCGACAAAATCCTACCGGCGGCGTCAAAGTTGTAGTGGCCGAGTTCCCTGCCAGGATTTGAATCGCCGACCCCTCACTTACTATTTTCCTATGCCCCACCAACTGAGTCAAAGCTCACCGGTGGCAACAACCTAGTTCAGGAAATGGTAAAATTGACTTTCTGTCGCGCAAACCACCATCACCATCCCCATTCACCCCGGGACAAGCCTGTCTCGCCGTCTTATCCTTTTCCTTGGGCCACCTCATGACTCTGTAATTAAAGTCGATAACCAGCTCATCATCAGCCAAACTTTCTATTCAATCATTGACCCAGTCATCGACCCAACCCACCGGCGACGTCAATGTTGTGGTGGCCGAGATTCCTACCGGGCCTTGACGTATCCATGCAGTGCCCTACCGAGGAATAAAGGGAAACTTCAGGTAGCTACGCGCCAATAAAGTGGAAATACTTCCTACCACGCAACTATAATGGAGAGTAATGTGATACTCACAATAGCGGACATAACCACGTGTTAACTTTGTAAGAACTCTCATTCGATATATCGTTTGCAGAAACGGCTTTGCAAATTTCACCTCTCAGATATTGTTCTTGGTTACCAGGTAAAAACCCAACACAAGTCCGTTTGGTTGGTGGTCAGATGAAAAGAGAGGGATGGGTTCAAGTGAAACTGATGGGACGTTGGGCCGATCTCATGAACTCAGGTTGGAACGGTTATGGAGCCACGGACATTTGTCGATATTTAGGATACATTTGGTAAGTTTTTTACGAGTTGTTTTATCCTTCATCAGTAAACATGTAGATGACTTGCTGCTTCATGTTCCGGGATTATCTGTTTCGAGTACAGGAGGCATGCCATGTCTTAACTGAACCACTGGCGACATTCCACTCTTTGAGATATGGGGTAGCTATAGTGTCTGTAGTAGTGCTTTGACCTTGGCTATATTTCGACGGTAGAAATTCTGAAAATGCAGAAATTTTCCCAGAAATAAATTATATCTGTTAATATACCCTCGGTATATGCGCGATACTTATTCTGAAATAACTGAAAATTTTATTATAATAAGTTTAATCGCGATACACGTATTATTCAGGGGATCGTCAATGAGAAAACAGTTTGGCGGGTCGGAATTCACAGAGTCTTCGTGGATTACAGATGCCAAGTGCAATGGTCACGAACATATACTAACCGACTGTGCCAACACAGGATGGATACTTGGGAAGGGCCAGAAATACTCAACGTCACAGGCCACAGCCACCTGTTATAAAGGTAGATATTTATGTTCAGGGACTGAATGTAGCGCACTGGGCTAATCTTAGCCAAACATGTGTGTTATATGGCTCACCCCTCCTTCTGCTAGGCAAGGGTACAACATGTCTTACGCCTTCTCCGCTAGCCAAATGTGCGACATAGCTCACGCCAAAGTCAATTGCCAGATAAGTGTACTACATGGCTTAGGCCCTGCCCCCATCTGCCTAGCCAAGCGTGTTGTATGACTTGCGTCCCCTCCCGCTAACCAAATGTACTATATGACATATGTCACACCCCACAGCTAGCCAAATGTACTACATGGTTTACGCATCTCACACCCCTTGCTAACAAAGTATGCTACATGGTGTATACCCCCACCCCATTAGATAAACCGGTGGGTGAAGTTGAACGATGCAGCTCATTGATGCGGTGGGCCCAGCTGGCACTAACTGAGACCAATCAAAATGAATGCGACATTCAAACACAAGTTTCGCCTGGTGGGCAGCGCACATTATGACTTTCACTGGCCACTCATGCCGACGAAGCGTAAAAGGGTTGGTGACGTATCGGAGCAAACACTGTCAATCATCGTGAACTGATGATCCACAGTTAAACAGATTCCTTCCATTAAACACGATTGGCTGATTACTCCACGTGCTTTATTGGTTTCATTTCGGCACAAGAAGCGTTGTTACAAAGTGCAGAGTTTTATATTGTAAACTTTCACTGTTGAAAGTGACGTAAAAAGGCGCCAACGGCCGCTTAACAGGATGTCGTCTGTTTTTCGCATGGATCGTTAAATCCATCTAAAATTTTGCACTTTCAATCAAGACGAAAGCTCAGTTTCAAACGTCAGTCGAAGCTGTTTTATGCCACTTTTGACTGGTCGTTAAACGATATAATTTTGGATATCTTTTCTTTAAGATTACAACGCATATAAGGGAAGTGGGAAGAGGTGCCGACATACTGACAGAGCCACATGACTTTACACTATAGTCTTCTGGTTAACCTATTGTAAAGCACATACCAAGAATCGAACGATTCGTGATATGTGTTGTATCTCAGGTACGCTTTTATTGTACCTGTTCATGTGGCAACTTGGATGACATGACCACACGGCCCCTAGCACCGGAATAAGCGGTATTAGATTAGTATTGACAACTCTTATAATGGTAATTGGTGAGCTGTTTCGCTGTGACAACTCGTACACTGGGGATTGGTGAGCTGAATCGTCGTCAGATGAAAATGACGGCATTTAACACAAAAGACTAGTCTGTGAGATGTAACAGGGGTTGTTACGATATAAATATAACGCAGAGTCTCCAATGTAAATCCAGATATGAAGGTGTTTATCCACAAATAAGCAGCCATACATAAAATATACACGACAATCGGTTTTCCAGATACAGTAAGTTTGGGAATCCAAAACTATCAAAACGCAGTGTCCGTACTGAGTTTGGTTATCCAGAAAACTCTACATAATGACAGAACGTTCAAGTTTTATACGAAGATATGACAATGAACCAACATGGCAAATGGACACAGAAACAAGACATAGAACTAGAAATACAAGTTTGACCAAACATTTTGGTAAGAATATAAAAGAAGCTATTAAATAAGACAGTACTAAAACATGTGTGCGATCCACATATCCGTTCAACAATCAGACCTCACGCAGGGTTTTCCTCTTAGTGGTCTAGCATTACTCTTTTGTCAGCCGGTTAATTGCAATTAACAAAAGACGCATCAGTTCTCCGGTATATGGTTCAGTATAATTGTTAGCTAAAGAGAAAACCGTAAAAGTGAAGTTATGGCAGGAAATATGATAAGTTACAGAATTATGATATAAGTTGAATTAAAGGTTAATAAGAAATGTTGAATAAATAAAGGTAGTTGAAGCTCTGTTACAATTACCCTCCGCTTCCGAAAAATGATGACTCCCGGCATCAAAACAGCAGAAATAACAAGCATGAATCCAAAACAAATATCATCAAAATACTTTCATAGAAGAAACTCGAATATCATCTGGTCGGATTTATAATGTTCATTGTGATGAGAATGCCAGACTGATGCGATACGTGTGCTGATGTGGAGTGTCTTTGGGTATCAAACTGGACATAGGAAGATGAGGTGATGGCATGTTCAACCGTCGACCAGAGAGATCTGACAAAATCAGTCTGCCATTAAGACGATGCACAGTTTTGATATGGTTATATAGAGCACTGATCGGCTCAGTTGTTTTATACACAGAAGTGCCCATTAAATCTTCCATATCAAGCGAACCGATCATGTGGGCATGAATTGTTCTAACGCGCACAAATTCGGGGAAGTTGTCGATTGTCGGCATCGTTGCTGGGGCGTTACATGGAGGTTTAGCTAACCGCGGACCTGGAATGCGTGCGTCATGCGTCTTAATGTATAACACGGCATTAGAATCCAGGTCATCTTCCAAGACCCAGCTATTCCGGGTAGCACAAAGCCCTTTCCATTTGACCAAGAATGCCACTTGATGGTCTCTGGTTACCCGCCGTTTGAGCACTTTCTCAGTTACCTTTTCTTGTATTGTCGACGCATTTTCTGGAACCGTGTGGGACAAATGTTCGGGACCGGTTGCATAATCCTCACATGCTAAAAGCCCCGTTGTTTCTCCATTAGGAAATAAAAAATCAGTTTGGCTGGCAGAAGAACATAATAACGGAAGTACAGTCACTGTACCACAGGATACAGTGGAAACCTCCAAAGTTTGAGTGTTGGCCTCCTTCATTATCGGGGCAGATGTCGTTGTTCCTTCAGATGCTGTGGCGAGTTCAGTGGGTTGATGGAGTACAGAGGGTCGTTCGTCAAGAATATCAGAATGTGCACATACCTTTACCGTTTTCGCTGCCTGGCTGTCGGAATTCTTTTTCGCAATAAAGCTGTTCATCCGTTCATGATCTCGACGTCGCTGTGCTGCTGATTTCTGCCAAGTTGGTCGGAAACTCTGCTCCGGTGCAGGTTTTGTCCATGTTAGGTTTAGCCGTACAACATTGTCGTCTTGGTGCATGTTCCAAGTAAGTGTGTAGTCTTGTACGCCTAGTGTTTGAAGAACTGGCCGGAGATACTCTGGAACTATGGATTGGAGCATTGTCGAATGATGGGGTGAGCTAGCTGCGATAGATGCAGGTACACGGGAACGAGGGGAGTCAGCTAAAAAGTGACTCCAACGGGTTAACTTCACCAAGCTGTAACAGGGGTTGTTACGATATAAATATAACGCAGAGTCTCCAATGTAAATCCAGATATGAAGGTGTTTATCCACAAATAAGCAGCCATACATAAAATATACACGACAATCGGTTTTCCAGATACAGTAAGTTTGGGAATCCAAAACTATCAAAACGCAGTGTCCGTACTGAGTTTGGTTATCCAGAAAACTCTACATAATGACAGAACGTTCAAGTTTTATACGAAGATATGACAATGAACCAACATGGCAAATGGACACAGAAACAAGACATAGAACTAGAAATACAAGTTTGACCAAACATATAGGTAAGAATATAAAAGAAGCTATTAAATAAGACAGTACTAAAACATGTGTGCGATCCACATATCCGTTCAACAATCAGACCTCACGCAGGGTTTTCCTCTTAGTGGTCTAGCATTACTCTTTTGTCAGCCGGTTAATTGCAATTAACAAAAGACGCATCAGTTCTCCGGTATATGGTTCAGTATAATTGTTAGCTAAAGAGAAAACCTTAAAAGTGAAGTTATGGCAGGAAATATGATAAGTTACAGAATTATGATATAAGTTGAATTAAAGTTTAATAAGAAATGTTGAATAAATAAAGGTAGTTGAAGCTCTGTTACAGAGACCCGATGTCGACCCAGCATCAACTTCCCACAATGCCAACATATATCAAAGAACAAAAGTTCTGTACAGGGGGCGGGCCTCGGGAACGAAACGTCCACCAGCAGTATCTCGCCATATACGGGTGAAAATTACAACGCATATAAGGGAACGCATATAATTGCAACGCATATAAGAAACACAGATGTTTGTGCAAAATTATAGAAAATAATTCTTTACTTGACTAACGTCCCTGGGGTGTGACCTACAATACACTGTAAGATGTGCAATGATATCTGTCATTATTGAAGGATGTCCAGGATCGTATTCGAGCTAGATTCCAGAGAATAGCGTACAGAAGGTCAAGCGACACAAAAATTAGCTAGAAAGCAGACGTTCGATGGCTTTCTTTCGAAAATGCATATTTTATCCTGCCACATAGAAGGGCGCAATAGCAAAAATGTATAATAGGTGTTCAATGGCAAATGCATTGTACAGCTCGCAGTCAAAAAAATGGCGCATTCCAAAATAGAGTCAGCTTTCACCAGGCAATTACATACTCTGGATATTACTCCTTTCTTCGGAACAGGAAACACATCACGACAATGAACAAATCCCGCTTCTGTTTCCCTTCCTCGATCTAGCTATGTACATATAGGTATTAATAACCCTGGAGGTATAAAATTTAAAATGGCCATGGTCGTAAGTGGGCCATGAGATAAAGGTGTCGTAAACCTTGAGATTTGTGCGAAACTCAAATGGAAATATAATCTATCAGAAACAACATTGCAAGTGATATCTAGCAAAGTATATACATTTTGATTGGTTCTTGCTTCACTTTTTGTTTTGTGTTCACTAAATGACAACAGGCTGTCGAGTATTTTCAACCAATAATCGACTTTCTAATTCGTCTAGTTAATATCCATGGTATTAATGTGCTTTATATGTCCTTCTAGACTCACCACGGCCGCCGGTGCCTATCATTTCTGGTTGGACGTCACAACGCCTCGTGAACGCCTCTGTTTATATGACGTGTCAACCTGACGAGATGGGACAGGTCTCGATACGATGGGTCTGCAACGGTGCGACGCATGTGCGAGCTGGGCCCTCACTTGGCGACAAAATTAGTCTGCCCCTGGAGATACGTGAACTGACCCCAGAGCATAACACTCTGAAGTGTGAGTGTCTATTGGCCAGCTCGAGAGGATGGATTGTTAGCCAATCAAGGAAATTAGACGTAATATGTAAGTGCATTTGTTATCGGTTGTATTTTTGCTGGAGTGTAGAATACTATTACTAACAACAGTGAGGAAAGAGCTGACAATCTGTAATCGAACTTGCCATTCCTGTTCGATTGCAGTAAGATGGCTGCGAAGTTTGGTTTCGTCAAATAGTGTAGACCTGTATTTGTTAAAGAAAATATAGGTATACAGCATCCGGGTATCCAGAAATGTACACTTGGACGGTAGGCCTACCGTCATTCGGACCAACCCGGCGATATTTGACTCGATAAAATTCCTGAATTGCAACATGCATACACAGTGACAACTGGAACAGGAAAATGCATTCTAGATTCGTTTTTAGGCTAGTCTAATTCTACTCTTATTTTTGAGTACGGTATCGATGTTCACAATGGTCGTTCTTACTTTTTCATTTGACAGTTGATCCAGTTAGCGTTCATCTGAAACAAGACAACGTCGCAAAGGAAGGCGAAATTTTCGGGATTGAATGCCGAACCGATTTGTCCAATCCTGCCGTCGATCTAACATGGTATAACGGGACAACTATCGTCGAACTACCCGGGAAGCGATACACGAAGGCGTACACTTATGGGATCTACAGTTTTCAAAGGTGGCACCTCCGTGCTGAGAAGTCAATGAACGGCAACATCATAACGTGTGTGGCTCGGAATCCTAAAACTGGAAACTCCGTGTTTGATTCTATAGTTTTAGTGGTGGGTACGGACATACCAATACAAGGTCGTCTGGTCCTCTCCGTACAACATCTCGCATCCCTCTCCCCCTCGTCGTTCCTGACGTTTCTCAAGTCCAGCATAGGGTCTTGTTACAATGGCCGCAAGTACAGACAAAAGTAGAAACGAGAAATCGCAATAACGAAGTCGAGTTTCCCCAAGCACATATAGCTTAAATCGATAAAAATCACGTTGTTCTGTGTTCAAGATCTTGACAGGTTTTGGATCGCTTCAATGCGACAGTTCGCAATCAGACTGAGGACAAATACTGGCTTCAAAATAAGGCCCACTTCACTACTTGGCCGAAACTGAGTGAGATCGCCAGTAGGACACGCCAACAGTTCTACTTCGCTACTTATCATTTTCGGACACCCTGGCAGTTCCACTTTACCCCTACACCGTAGTGAGTTCACTTCAAAGCTCAGATGACACAGCTGCGGCACTGTCCACCAGCCAGAGGCGTAGAACTGCTGTTCGGGTGGCCTCTGGATAGTGAAATCGAATTATTCAGTTGCACGTATTGTAGTGAATGGCATATCAGTGTGTTGTCCGTCAGTTGGCGAAGTGAATATATCCTTTAGATAATGGCCATGCCCACCAACTAGAAGTAAAATTCATTGGTGCCTTCTGGATAATGAAGTCGAATTATTCGCTTTCCTTTAATGTAGATAATGTTGAATTGGTATGAGATCCGTAAGTTAAATGGAATTAAATCTGTTGGAAGGTCGACCAGGTGGAGGTGAAGTAGCAGTTTGGGTAGCCTTACATTGTGATGGACACTCCAGTGAGTCAATTTCATTCACTTGAATCTCAATTACCATTTCAAGCGTACACTCCAGTGATCCCGCGTGACCTGTACCCGAAGGACACCCCAATGGGACTTCTTAAGTAACAGAGAATACCCTTCTGTCACAAATAATCCCTACCGACGCATTGAGACAACTGCACTACCTGACGACACACCAGAACACCGCGCGAAAACGCAAGTTTCCATTTCCGGAAATCTACTTGATTGCAGACTGTAGCGTTACAGTTTTCAATAGGTTTCCAGTAAGTTCCTGGAATGGAAATTTGAGCCATTCTCGCCCTTACCCCTACCTGACGAAGACGTCAAACAGCTCACTCCACTACCTGGATCACAACACAACAGTTTCAGTTTACCCTTGACTGACGGACAAACTAGCTAGTCAGTCTATAACATACCACGTTTTGTCAATTACACAACCTGGAGTAGGCACCAAAAGTTCCACTTCACTCCAACATGGCCCATTTCACAGCGAGGAGTGCATTGGCCCACCTTACGGATACCTACTGCATTGGCTGCACATTAAGCCAACGCGACGGACATTAAATGGTTCATTAAAGTGGAAGACAATCAAACAGCTTTACCCCTACCTGAGTTAACTGTTCAACCTGACGAAACCCCCAAGAAGCCAATTTCACTGCTCGGGGTTACCCCTGCCACCCCATTTCATACCACCTGACGAACACCCAGTGAGTCCGCTTCACTGCCCGAAGAACACCTCAAGATCCACTTTATCCCTTACCTGATGGACACCCCCAGCTATTTCAGTTCATCCTCACTTTCTGCAGACACCCATAGTACAGATTTCGTTCCACGACAGGTGGGCAACCCAACAGTTTGAAATCACTAATTGGCGAAAATCCCATTTGTATTTCGCTTCATTACCTGGTGACCAGCTCCCTTCTATGATGGTTGGATTTTCCTCCAATTTTCTGGGCGGGCCAATACAAACCTCGTATTTAGTTTTGAAAATTAGAACTGACCAATCAAAGGTCGTAAAACTGAAAGATATCCCGTGATGCATTGCTGTTTCAATAATACTCCATTGGAATGGGTCCGTTGATCACTGGGTCATTTGCTATGATTCAAGCGGCCTTGACCAGACCGAATCCAGTGATGGTTCCACCTCTGGCATAGAAAGCGCATTATTATTAAAGTAAATAATGTATATATATATATATTGTATAGATAGTTTGGTTATATTTTCTTTATTCATAATGTTGTACAAATATTTATCTTTAGTTGACTATTATCGAAAAGGTTAAGTAATATCATTGAAATGGCATTGCCACTCCACATGCACCGTTGTGTCATCCCCAAAACACAATAGATACCCCACTACACAACAGATAACCCATAATGTAATAGCTACATGATGACACGAGACAGTGTTCGGCGCGACAGATATTGGCGGGATATTGCATCCCCGGGGGCTTCGTCCCCTCGAGCACAATATCTTGCCAATATCTGGCATACATTGTCGAGTGTCTGTCATGTAACAGTTTTAAGCAATGAGCATGAGTGTAGAGCTCCCCTCTTTGAACCTAACCCGAGAAAAGGAATCCTGCAGTGGTGTATATCAAGTACACCATATGCGGGCTTTGAAACATCGGGTGGCGTGTGTAGTGAATATATTACGAGAAAATACAATCGATACCCCATTACACAAGATACCCTATTACCGCAGATGCATTTCTAATGTCAGGTAAATAATGATTCTTACACCAAGAATGTTTCTCTGTGTAAGTAAGTTGATCTGAATTCTGGACATTTGGCCGGAAAATTCAGAATATTCCATGTATATCTTTGGTATGTTTAGCTGGTGTTTATAGAATATTTTATGTTTGAAGGGATCACTAGATTGATTAAGCCTTTATAACTATATGGTAACGCACAAGCTTAACTGAATTCGATAATCTTATCCTTGAATAAATAGAAATTGGCTATAATTGAGTAGTATAGAAGGAGTGAATCTGTTATCATTTGAGGTGGGCAGGGGGGTAAATTGAGACGGATTGCGACGTTACTTTTGGTGATGACGTTACTTCCAGGTAAAAAGTCACTTCCGATGCCAGGTCCCAACTGATGCGAAGTCACTTCCGGTCACGTGACTAGCGGGTGGATGCATAACTAGGATTCTTCAATAAAATGCGGAAAACAGACTTTACATCCCATCAGTTGTATATGAGTCATATCTGGCCCACACGGTTGGTGCCAGGTATTCCCCCACGCTCACCTGCACGCCTCAGTTTGGAGTCAGGATGGCTCATCTATCGCCCAAACACGCCTAGGGGCACCCCTAAAATACCATCTTCCTTTCCACTACCTTGACTGCCCATGCTTACCATGGCCTTACTTCCGGTCAAAATCGCATCAATCGTAGCCTATGTCACAAGAGCTTCAAGACGACATCCAGCTCGCTCAAGCACGCCTCTCTATGATCCCTCGACTGTGAATTGTAGTCTACATGTCGAGAGTTACAAGACGAGCCCTGTACGCCCCACTTGGCTCAGATATACTGCACCTAGACAAACTTGAATGGGGTTTTCCGTATTTTTGGTGTAAATTACGTTTCTCTGCATTTCTTTCGGGAAAATTCTAGTCTCAACCCGCCAGCCCCCCCCCCCCCCTCTCCATGCACGACGCCTGTGAACCAGATATGAGATATACACTTGACGGGATGTAAAGTCCGTTTTTCCAGGAATCTAGTTTTGCATCAACATGCCAGTCACGTGACAGCACGAGCGGTCCCTAACACGAAGGCTACAAGCCACCATAAAATGGACCTACTTAATATGTAGTAAATTTGCTGAGCACATCCTCAGAGAACTATACTCTCTAACATTCGCTGCCACAAATGACCCACCACACCAGGTACCCAGGCATTTCCACTCAAACATATGAAACAATTCAGCATACATTCCCACATTTTTTCGAAATACGATGGCCAGAGATAATGATAATGCCCGACACCATTCCGGAAAATTTTGTAGGTCGCCAATCAAACTTTGGTATTTTTGAGAAACTAAACATTATAGAAACATTTTGAAATACATCACAAACCATTTTTGGTTCAGTCAGGTTTAATGGTCAAACAATGTTTGCCTGAAGTCAAGCCTCCACAAATTTCAATAGTGGGTTGTGACCTTCACGACCCCTATAGACTATATACATGTATGACGTATATGCACTTGACAGGATGTGAAGTCCTTTTTTACCCCTTTTCTGTAACCAACTATATCTGCAGAACTCTGCTCGGTATAGCTACTATATTTTGGAAACTTATTTATATTGTTGTATTCTATAAGCCAACAAAGAATTACTCGTCTCGACTTATGGAGTTATGCCCCTTTCGGATGTAATAATCTCCGATTTTGTTATCTGTAGCTGAATGTACAAGTTATATCTTAATCGTCTCGGTTCTTATTTTACAGATTGCTAAGTCAGACGCCTATCGAAAATGGCTCCCCTCGGCCCATATTTTACAGATTTATGCCCCTTTACAGATATATAATTTTTCTATTTCTGCCCTGTATGCCTGAATGTAACCAACTACCGGTATATTTTGATCATCCCACATAGTACTATATCTTCCCCAATTCACACTACATATTGGTCTCAATCACTTGGGCAAAGCCGAGGGGTTTTGATTAGATCAATCTCATGTTCTAGACTGGGTCCATTTCCCGCATTCTTGTCCGAAATCCTAGTTTTCATCCACCCACAAGTCACGTTCCTGTGCAAAGTGACCTTGCACAGGAAGTGACCTTTCGCCAGGAAGCTACCTCACAACGGAAGTGATGTCATCACCGGAATTGACGTCACAACCTGTCTCAATTTATCACCTCGAATGATAAGAGATTTGCCCTTTCTCTGCTACTTAACTGGTAGTGTTCACTCAATGCAAATTTGAAGGACGAATAAAATATCTGGAAAACATATTGTTACGATTACCGTACTTTACCATAACCCATGTACATGTACAGTCAGTCATACAAAGGCGTACAGAAGTGCGAATGATATTTGTTAACCTTTGTCGAGGTAACTCGACTAATTCTTAGACATTTCATGAAAGTCTCATCCCGAATGACATGTCCCTGTATGATGTTCCAATGTTTCGACTGGCGTTAATTTCGACATTTTTATCCACATTTCAAATATAGCATTTCTCATCATGACGCGCCCATAGCCGCCGTGTGTTGGTGACATCACACTATGTACGTCGAAATGAAACAAAATCTGAGCATATAACGTTCCTAATGTTTATTATGGGTTAAACTCGTCCACTGACATTGACACGATGCCAACCGAGACGGGTGGCATCATGATATTTTAGGACCTCGCCCAATATCAGTGGACGAGTTTTTCAAGAAAGGGGAGAAAGGTTGTCAAAGTTTGAAATATTTTTTCAACCTTCATTATAATCTTTGTTAATAATCAATTTGGGTAGTGCAATAGAATAGAAATAATGTTTTCATAGGCGTGCTCAATGGTTATTTTACTCACAGCTAGTCTGGAAAAGTTTATAGATTTAGAGTGCGGGCTTCGCCCTTGCCGTAAAATACAAACTTTCCCACACCAACCGTGCGTAAAATAACCAATGAGCACGCTAATGAAAAC
The DNA here is from genome assembly GCA_036873755.1 of Hanleya hanleyi. NCBI lineage: Eukaryota > Metazoa > Mollusca > Polyplacophora > Lepidopleurida > Hanleyidae > Hanleya > Hanleya hanleyi. Next base: position 16,440 of record JAVTVY010007419.1, on the reverse strand, counting down.
TTTATTTTTTAAATACAACACCCTTAGCATATGAAATTAATATGAATATTAACACAAGTTAATACGCAAGTTTTCTTTTCCAAATTAAAGAATCCATTTTAACGTGGAGATTTTATCGTAGATATAGGCAGAGCATGAACCATGATCCAATATACAATATATATCCTTCTCTCGAAACTTACATGTAAGTCCACCGCCCCTGCGATCATCTTCATACACAAGCCGACTTATCCGTTCACACTTCGAATTATCCTTGATATATGTTTTTATGTTTATGCCCATGCAATCACCTTATCCATTTATCCATTGTCATTACCTTCCATTGCGTATGGTACCGGTATCTTAATATCCATAATAATATATAAAAACTGCATGGTTTCTCAAAACCGTAGGCATTTGGCAGTTGAAACGAATCACGCCAAGACATATGTCAACAGCAAACTGGAATCAAATTGTTTCACATAATAGCTATTCTGTCGGCACGAGACGCATCTTACTAGCTGAATGTTGTCGTTACAGCGCGCGTGAAATTTTTTTATACCCGAAAAACAAAAATGTGACTGGCCAATACGATAGTTTAGGATCTAAAGTGTCCTTATATTCGAAAGTCATGATACCGGTATATATCCTTTTCTAAATTCAAGATATTGTATATCAGATTTATCTACGTTTCTGTTTCTTTTTCAATATATCAACATTTATATTCGACATTTTTATCCACATTTCAAATATAGCATTTCTCATCATGACGCGCCCATACGCCGTGTATTGGTGACATCACATTATGTACGTCGAAATGAAACAAAATCTGAGCTCATAACGTTCCTAATGTTTATCATGGGTTAAACTCGTCCGCTGACATTGACACGATGCAAACATGATATTTTAGGACCTCGCCCAATATCAGTGGACGAGTTTTTTTTTCAAGAAAGGGGAGAAAGGTTGTTAAAGTTTGAAATATTTTTCAACCTTCCGTTATAATCCCAGTGCAATAGAATAGAAATAATCTTTTCATAGGCATGCTAAATAACCAATGAGCAGCCCAATGAAAGCTTTTTAAAGTTTTTTTCTTTTTTTCTTAAATACATGTATAACATCTTTAGCATATGAAATTAATCTGAATATTAACACAAGTTAATACGCAAGTTCTCTTTTCAAAATTAAAGAATTCAATTTAGCGTAGAGATTTTAACGTAGACATAGGCAGAGCATGATCGCCATAACCATGATCCAATATATATATCCCTATCTCGGAATTGCATGTAAGTTCACCGCCCCTGCGGTCATCTTCATACCCACGCCGACTTATCCGTTCACAGTTCGAATTATCTTTGATACATGTATTTTGTGTTGATGTCCGTCTACCAGGTGGGCATGCCATCACTTTATCCATTGTCATTACCTTCAATTGCGTATGGTACCGGTATCTTAATATCCATAATAATATATCAAAACTGCATAGTTTCTCAAAATCGTAGGCATTTGACAATTGAAACGAATCACGCCAAGACATATTTCAACAGCGAACTGGAATCAAATTGTTTCACATAACAGCTGTCGGCACGAGACGCATCTTACTAGCTGAATGTTGTCGTCACAGCGCGCGTGATTTTTATTATTCCCAAAAAGCAAAAATATGACTGGCCAATACGATAATTTAGGATCTAAAGTGCCCTTATATTTGAAAGTCATGATACCGGTATATATCCTTTTCTAAATTCAAGATATTGTATCAGATTTATCTACCTTTCTGTTTCTTTTTCGAATATATCAAATATGTTTTTAAGTTGTTTTGCAAAATCGAATCTCGGTGGAGGTTTTGCTGTTGTTGCTGTTGTTACACGAGGTAACACTGCTCTGGCGGTCGTGGTTTCTCTCATTTGACCCAGTCGCCTGCGTAGTTCTCGAACTTCATTTTTCAGACATCCGATTTCGTAACGGAATTGGTCCATTTGCGTAGTGTATTCTTGGTGGAGTCCATTTATCCCAGTCTTAGCCTCATTGACTTCTCTAGCCAGTTCGCTAATATTTCCTGTAGCAACATCAACGTATGTAATCTGCCCGCTTACCCATGACTTTAGTTCCATGACATCAGATTCCAATTGCGTGGATCGCCATTTCTCTTGTTGGAGTCCATTTTGAAGCGAATCTAGTCTCCTGGTGTGCGCAGTTAATTTGATCAACGTGGCTGGGTTGGTGGTTCCCGTTAAAGATCCAGTTGCTGACCGTGGTTCAATTTTCTGTGCCAATAACTTTTCAATGTTGACCAATTTTCCCTGAAGCCCCAGTCTTTCTCGTCGCTCATTCTGTACGACATTTCGTAGCATTAATAGCTCGAAACTCAAGTCATCCACTGTTTTCTCTTCGCCCATCACAAAGGACCCACTCTGTTCACATGTTACACAAAACACTGCAAATATTATGGCAATCGTCCCGCTGGCCATCCTTACTGATACTCAATTTTAGTATTTTTGTGATAGACGTTTCACACAACACAGTAAATATTAGAATGGTTCGATGAAATAAACAGACAGTTGTCAGTTCTCACCATATCATTTGGTAACCCTTAGTCATCTAGATCTAGAGTAGACTGACTTGGGTTACAAGTAATATCCATTTCGAAAGTAATACCTACTTTCGGCAGCATCTTAGTCAGATTCGGAAAAAAAACATGTTCTACTTCCGTGATAAAACACCACGTGAGTTTTGTCCGTGACCCAGTCTCGGTCGTCGTCGGAAACAAGAACAGTCGTCATTTGGTTCATCCTCCCCACAGCGCCTGCTTCATTTCTCAGGCTCATTTACCATCCCTGCCTCCAATAGCGGAAGTTGACCTTTACTACGTTGCTATGACGTATATCGGGAAACCCCACGTAAGCTCGGTTCAGTTTGAACAACTCCTTCAGTTTTGCACATGAGCATAATTTTCGTATGCTCTGTACAGATAAACAGGGAAAATACATGTAATCTCCAGATAATTCCGTTTAACGCACGCCAACAGAGATATTATGCAGACTTGAAAAATAATCGAAATGTTCGGCAAACATCTACATCCGGCGATGTGTGCGTTGGTCCGGAATTCAGTACAAAAATGTGACTGGTGGCGATATCCTGTATACTGTATGGCCGTATTATTATACCCCCAGCGAGGTGGTTGCATTTGATTCTCTCTACTTGTTTGAAATTCCCGTCTCCCAGTAATACACAAGTTATTCATATCCTGTATATCTCTCAAGCTCAGAAAGTAAATTTTCTGAAAACGGTATCAGAATTCATGTAAATGTAGGGAATCTCTCAAATTTAATCCTATCTGATATCACTGCGCAGTACTAGAGAGGCTTGACACTCCCCATGTAGCATCTGTTGGATGATGTAGGGTTCCAACGACACCATATATGCTATGAAGCTTATCTCGTGAATGTGACCCACATCCACACTGAACTCGAAATTCAAGACATAGTTCGTAATATACCCGTGTTGTGTTACACACGAATGTTTACATCCTGGTCTTCACGACATTTATCAGAAACGAAAGTAGATCTAACAAAATTTAGGTAGATTGGATTGTTCTGAGTTTTTGTCTCCCAGTAACTACAAATACAAAATAAATCGGGTGGAGGAAATGCAGTAGTGGGTGAAACATTTCCAGTGCTATTTTTAGAAATAGAGATATATAGACTGAATAATAACGACATGTTCAAGGGGATATAAAAGTGGCAATTACTTGAAAGTCGCACTGAATGTATTATGTTGCAGAAGAGACAATACAGTACTTTTGAATCTTGTGTCCGTTTTCTTTATGGACTTCCGGTGGCAGAACTGAGAACAACAGTTTTTTGTGCATGTTTATTTACGTAGATATACTTGTATATCAAACATCTTATAGCGGGATTTTTTAAATTTAGTCTGCTTCAATATGACGCTTTATCCCATTTCTATCCCGTGGTGCAATATACGCCTATGGCAAATGAAACAGGGTGTCATTGTAATGCTTTTTTCAGTACTCTTCCCCCTCTCTCATGTAGCATGACATCAATTTATTTGCGGACGCGAAATCCCTGGACTGGTAAATACCAACAAGACGGCTTTAATTTGGTGTGCTGCAGTACACGCATGGCTTTACGCCTTGTGGGAACCTGTACTATGCGTTGACAATTAGATTCATATCTATTCATCACGTGATTTAAGGAGGGATAAAACGTCATCGATGATTACGTCTCTTGTATATTTTGTGCACTTTTTTGCTAGCATTGAATAAGTACAGCAGGATTACTTAACATGATGAACGTTGTAACAGCACTTTTAATTCATTTAATTTAATTATTTTTTTTAATACAAAATTCGAACCCGTGGTAGTAAATCAATACACACATTCGGGGACGTGATTGTTCCCCTTAACCCTATACGGCCTGGGTGATGTGGGACCTGACCAGGCCTGGGATATCCCTTGAGATAGGGAGCTGAGACTGACAACATACCATAAGCTCCACCAGAAAACGTAGAAAACCCAAGATGGCCGCTTTGATGACGTCACAGTTACGGCATTTTCAAAAATGCCATTTTTTGTTAGATTTTAGAGTTTTTATACGCCCGCCAAAAAGGCGGACGTATTATGTGATGGCGGTTTCCGTCCGTCTGTCCGTGTGTCCGTCCGTCCCCCGTGTCCGGTCTATATCTGGAACACTTTTCTATTTACAATTCCAATTTTTGGTGAGTTGATACCCTATGGGGAGACGATGTGTCGCGTACAAAAATCAAGGTCAAGGTCAGAGGTCAAAGGTCACTAGCCTGAAAAACAGGAAATCACTGAAGTGTTCGTGTCCGGTCTATATCTCTGAATGTTTTCTATCCACAGTTGTAATTTTTTGTGAGAGGATACATCAGGTGGAGACGATGTGTCGCGTACCGAAATTCAGGTCGAGGTCAGAGGTCAAAGGTCACTGTTGCCTAAAATCAGGAAATTATTGATCATTGATAGTTTTCTATCTACAGTTCTAATTTTTGGTGAATGGGTGCCCTAGTGGGAAACGATGTGTTGCATACCAAATGTAGGTCAAGGTCAAAGGTCAGTGGTACTGAAATATCAGGAAATCATTAAAAAAAAATTGTGAGTGGATTCAATAGGGGGAAATGAAGTGTTGCATACCAAACATTGGGTCAAGGTCGAAGGTTAAAGGTCACTGTCCCCAAAATTAGGAAATTATTAAAAATAACTTTTTTTTTGTATCAGTAGATACATTAGGGGGACACGATGTGTCACATACCAAAATGTATGTCAAGGTCAAAGGTCAAGGTCACTGTGACCCCAAAATCATGAAATTGTTAAAAATCATTGATATAGTAAGGGGAGACGATTTTGTCATGTACCAAAATTTAGGTCAAGGTTAATAGTAAAGGTCACTGTGACCCCAGAATCAAGAAATTTTTAAAACTTACTTTTTTGTGGCAGTAGATACATTAAGGGACACGATGTGTTACATACCCAAATTTTGGTCAAAGGTCAAGGTCATTGTGACCCCCAAATCAAGAAATCACTAAAAGAAACATTTTCATATGCCTGCCGAAGAGGTAATGTAATGCGATATTGCGTTCTGTCCAGTCATTCATTAACATTTGTTGTCCATGCGATATCTCTGGTTTCAAGGTATGGATTGGTACCAAACTTTGGGTATACCTTACTCGCATGGCAAAGAGGAGCCATATTCATTTTGAGATCAATTTGTCAAAGGTCAAGGTCACAGTCCCCCAAAACTGAATCAAGTTTAGCTAACTATATGCGTTAGGTTGGAATATTCAGAGTTGTCTCCCCTACATGTATATGGCATTTGTCCTGTGGAGTTGTCTCCTATGTTTGATACATGTAAGAAACAGCTACATTCAGTTAAACTGTTATGAAATAGAAACCGTACATTTACTAATTTAACAAGGGCAGGGATCCTTTATGAACTTATACCTGTTTGTTAACTCAAGAACAAAGGTTTACTTCATCACTTTCTTCACATTTTTCTCCCTTCATGAGCAATTTCCTCACCTGAAAGGAATCCAATTGCAGGAAAACTACTATTTTCTTGTGTTTGACTATTGTCGATTTCAGTGTAGGATATGTGAGCTCTCGGCTCTTGTTTCAAGGTCAACTAGTTACCAAAAATTAAGCCCATTTTAGTTTATCATTCAATATAAGATGTGATATATGTTACATTCTCAGAAGCACAAAATCGTAGACCTTTCTCTGGGTTGCTAGCTACCAATTGGAATCAAGGCTATTAAACAACCTTGAAATTTGAACCACTGTAATTCCAGATATACGGGCGTATATTGAAGCCCCTTGGGCTCTTGTTCATTTATGTGTTTTCTTCGCAAAAGCTCCATGATAAATTATTAAATAAACAATAATCGAATAAGATAGTTTTTCCCCTTTTCCTCGCAGAAAAGCAGAAATTTTGAGGGAAAATGAAGAAACCATCACTTTTCTGATACCCGACATGGCCGCCATTTTCAATTTACCCATGATCCTCTGCTCGCGGGGTTAAACAAACAGGCTTCAAATGCCTCTAATATGATAGCGGAGTATCAGCTCTCCTTTTTCGTCATTCCGGAGATAGGGTAGAAAGGGGAGCATAATGCCCCCCCCCCCTACCCGGCCTACTTCAACACGCGTTCAGAATTTGCTTGATAGAATTGAAAACGCTCAATCCATAAAAGATTGCGACATGTGATTGCTATCCTATAACATCTAGGTTTTACACTGTGAATCAAACATCGGGCAAAACCGCTCTCACAACTGATAAGAATTATTATCTTAAATTTTCTCAAAATTTTATGAGATTATAAGAAATTAATTCTTGTCAGTCTCCCATTTTAAGAAATCGGAAGGTTATTCTTATTTTTTTTTCTTGTTTGAGAATAAAATCATATCTTACTGACAAGACAAAAATTGAAACAGATTTATAAACTTTGGAAATGCTCAATAACTGCCAGAATTTATCCCCGAAAACGTCATATTAATTATTGTTCGGAACTTTTTAAACATTTTATCACGGAGAGAATAATGTATTTTTCCTATGTAAGAAATTCAAGAAAATCTAAGAAATTTGCAAGACAATTATTTTTTACTATAATGGGACTAATCCATTTTTTGTGCCGACATCTTTTGAAATACAGACGATAAAATTCTGGAAATAAAGTATGTTTTGGCAAATGGGTTGATACATGCTAAAATAGTAGACTTCAAATAAGCGGGGTTTGATTTTTACAGCAAAATTTGTCCATTTGGCCCATCTAACTGCATGTTAAGAGTCAACGGCTCAGTCAAGCTGAACATCGCCGCACACGGGTGCTGGTTGGTCAAACTGAGCTCTTGACATATGCTCGCGTTGATTATAAGACCTTTTGGATTTTCCAAGTTTATCTCAGTTTTCTTTTGTCCCCCATGGGTCACTTTTTAACATTTTGAAGATTTTTTTAATAACATCCACATTTACTCATCATTCCATGTTCAGAGGGCTGTCGGCAAACACGCCAAAAGTTTCAGCTTTCATCTTCGTTCCGATTAATAAAGTGATACGTTTCATTTTGATCGAAGCAACAATTATGGAATAAATAATTTGAAACATTGAAATACATTATTATTACTATTATACACATTTAATGCATCGGCATCGACATAAAAAACACACTTTTTTGTGAAATATCCGTACAACAGTACACAATAAAAAAAAATAAAACTAACAAATAGAAACATTAATTTTATGTATTTCAAAATAGACACTCATCCGACTCTTTAGCGCTCACAGCCTATTACGCACTCATTCACTTCAGATTGTTGCAGCGAAATGCCATATTGATGTAGCAGTGTTGTTGAATATTACATAAGAAACCCCCAAAATGACTTGAAAACAGCCCTTCATGGACGTAAAATCAGCCTTTAGTATGTAAAACATATATATATATATTTAAATATCTAGACAAGGATAATACCATAATTATTACCGGTAATGAAATTAAATTATAAATGGCATTTAAGCACACCTGTATCCATCAGCAGTGCAATACATCACACAATACTGATCCACGTTCCCATAAAATATATAATAAAAGTGCAAACTTTAAAAATATGCCATTTTAGATTTCAACCAATATATACTACATGTGACAAGTAAAAATATAATGTTACAGTCGCTTAATCGTATGGCCCATGCACTTCGCTCATGATGTGAGTTGATTGTAAAAGAAGTAACAAATATTCACATTGTCAGTATAACAGTAAAATGTAGCGGTAGATAATGTGCTGCACGGAGGAAGATAACTACGGTGGCTCATAGGGGACATAACAAATTTCTAGACTTTAATTACTGGTTTTTTTTCACTTATTAACGTTTTCCAAAAGATACTTTCAATCCACGTGGAAAGTACTTTCAATGCATGTGGAAAGTACTTTCAACGCATGTGAAAAGTACTTCACACCCACGTGGAAAGTCACTTTCAACCCATGTAGTTTCCACGTGGGTTGAAAGAACTTCCCAAGTGGGTTGAAAGTAGTTTCCACATGCGTTGAAAGTGACTTTCCACGTGGGTTGAAAGTAGTTTCCACATGCGTTGAAAGTGACTTTCCACGTGGGTTGAATCCTTTCCACGTGGGTTGAAAGTAGTTTCCACATGCATTGAAAGTACTTTCCACGTGAATTGAAAGTGTCCTTTGGAATAAGTTAATAAGAAAAAAAAACACGAATTAAAGTTCAGAAAAATATTATGTCCCCTATGAGCCACCGTAGATAACATAGTGGTCGCCCCTAAACCGAGAACATCTCAATGGAGGTAAACATCAAGGCCTATTGGGAAATCTTCTGAGATATCTTTTTTAGCCAATAAACTCAGGTTATCTCCCTTCCTTCGTACAGCATCAGAGCAGTGAGTGCATGCTTGCGTAGTATTTCAGTGCGCAGATAGGAAGCAGAGATTGCCGACAAGGCAATAGAGGAAGATAATCCTAACGTGATATTGCCGCTATTTGCCTGTAATACCTGACCAGGCGTCGCGAAACAGTAAGTGAGTGAGTTAGGGCTTAACTTAGTTAGGTTCAGCAATATTTCGGCCATATATCGCCGATATAACTAACCACGATATGATAAGTTGCACATGTGCGACTATCCATGTATAGCCATCATGTAGAGGAAATTAATCTTCCCCTCGTGCAAGCAGACATGGTACGAAAATCATGCTGCTCACCCACTTGGAGGCCGCGTCAGGAATCACCTGATTACGTGTCTGTCATTGGCATGCGCGATAAGGAACCGCAGGAAGGGAAGATCCGAAGATCGTGGCGGGCATTTTTCCACTGCAAGCCAGGTAGGAAGAGATTTCCATCCGGTTGGAAGTGAAGATCTCCTGCAATGATCCAGAGCAAGAATGGGAGCGGGCCAACCTGCTAGATAGGCCCAGAAAGATTTGTGTACTCATTCGGACAAATGCTGGCCGACAAGCTCGATCTGAGGACACTGACCCTGGTTGACCCAACCGTCATTGAGAATGAACCGATCTGTCAGAACAGAGAGTCGACAGAATACTGGACACAACTATGTTTCTCTCTCTCAAGATCGGGGAAGCAGGAAGTCTGAAGAAAAGCGATGATGCGTCAACTAGTCGAGGGAACCCCAACTAATCCAATCCCGCCTACATGGAAGTATCCTGCATGGACAACACAGGGCCTCGTGGGGAAGATGGCGGCTATATTCCGGCCAGGTGTCAATAACACTATCCAGCCCTTGAAGGCATATCCATCAGAGGCTCATTCTTACCGACAGATCTTAGAGCACTGCAATTAGTTCTGGACCATGTCACCAATATGGATCAAATGCCAGCAGTACAGGGCTTGACGGTCCTGTGTGATGGACAGTCAGCATTCGGCCTCACAGTTTGATCAGCAAAAACTATCATGAGCTCATCCACGGATTTAAGGATCAGTTGTGTACTCCAAAGACCAACATACGTTTACAAGACAAACGCTAGTCCTGGCCAAATGACCGAGACAATGACACGTCTCTTCAAACGCCAGAGCACTATTCCACCTGCGACCGCTCATCGGACTCGCACCGCGACCAGACATTCCGACTAGAGGATACGCCTGTACAATCAGCCAGCGGAGGCACAATGCGTACCGACACAAACTTGGGCAAGTACCATCACTCCTGTGCGAGTGCGGAGATGTCAGTGGGAACACCACACATGACATTGCATGGGCATCAAACATGAACATCTGCATTGCCCACGTTACGATCTGTGAAACTATTCCAGTTAAAAGGAAAGCTGGACAAACGCCATAGAACACATGCTAGGGATGCGTCTTCCATGTCGAAGGAAGAAATAACCAATACAACAAGGCTCTATAAATACTCGTAGACAGGACTGGTCGCTCTAACGTCACAGTGATCGATCTCTGTCTGATTCCGTCAGTTCGCCATCTTGTCTGAAGCACTGCGAGAATACTTCGTACCTAGTAGAACACAATAGTGTGGAGTTGAAATTGTACATGGACACCATTGCTCTTATTCGGCCCCGAATCGACGGCATCGAACGACCGGAGTGGCCAATCAAAATTGTGGTACCTTCGACAACAAGGCGCAAACATTCTTCAAGTTAAAAGAAATACAGTGTTTCACGTTTTCTTTGCGCTTATTTGTTGTTTTGGTGTGGCTTTTTCTTGTTCAGACGTCTCGAAAAATTTATCTTTCAATTTGCTTTTCTTAATTGTCAGCGTGGAGTAAAATCCTTGATGCTGAAATATGGTCGGCTTCCTGATCTTCCTTTGCCGCTGTAACATTAATCGGTTAAAATGTAAATATGTCACATCGTTTGGCTGTTCGCTGTAGAATAGCGTTAAGAGACTTGCAAGTTTTTCAAGGTCCGTTGATCGATAAAGTTTTCCAATGTATCCCAGTTCTGAGAACTCCAGGCAGACCCATGCCCCTTTTTGTTCTTCGATAAAAGTCTTTATTTTGGGGATATAATCCGGGACTGTCAAGACGTCATCTTCTAACTGTAGATAATACTGTGAAATATTGGTGCTATATTTCATCATGAAGGCGTAGTCGATATTCTGTTTTGATCTCCATACGACTTGTTTCATTGGATGATTATAGGTGCGTTTCAGGTTTTCCAGAGACGGGTAATAGTCACGTGGGGCTTCTATGATTTGAATCAGTCCAGAATTCACGAAGAATTCGTACTTTTGTAAAATTTCTTCACTGAGTTTCTCCTTTGAAGCCTCGTCAAAGTCCGATAAAAAGATGACGATAACCGTTTCGTTTTTCTCGGCGTCGTTGCTGTTGTTGAGTAAGGAGTGAAGGGTCTGCCATAAATAGGTCTGGTTCGCTGGTCTCTTCATGGTTGGTATGCCAATCGTTAAAAATCCTAAAATAATGACAAAAGAAACATTGAATTACGAATTGTGATTGTTTATGGTTCATACAATTCAGAAAAATATTGTACACAACTTTAAAATGCACAATGGAATATTGAATACATGTTAAATAAGGTATATATTTTTTTTTTCAGTACACTAAATTATCGGTTAACAGTTCCCAAAGTTTGAAAAACATATGTTTGGAAACTTTTTCCAGCTTATCATGGACCCTATACCTTGATGTATCCAGGTTTTTCGTACGTATGCGCTTAGTAAATACTTAATGTTTAAACATGCTGATGCTGTGTTTTGACACGCTCGATGTCCAATACAGAGAGTGTTTGCATAGCTGTGTGTAAGTTGGACAAATGAATTTTGTTTTCTCGACCCACCACACCCATCCCGAATGCAAATAACTATGCTACCAACCTTTTTGTGTTCTAGTTTTCCCATGTTTCAGAGCATTCATAAATGGGTCGGTGGTTTCAGGTTTCTGAAAGTAAAGACACAGAGTATTCAAATGCTTTATGTTATTCAATTGACATAAAACAAACAATACAGAGGTGAGACTCCGTGACTGTGTAGTTTGTCACATTGGCGTCATCTTCAGTCTATTCGCCTAACCTCCCGAGCAGAGGACCAAGGGCGAATTAAAAATGCCTTCCATGGGTGTACCAAAAAATTGATGTTTTCCTCATTTTTCTTCAAAATTCCTGCCTTTCTGCGAAGTTTGCAAAACTTATTCATTTCACATCAGATTAATATTTATTAATTTATCACAGAGTTTTTGCGAAGTAAACCCAAAAATAAAAAAATGGAAAAATCTTAATTATCCAAAAATTATTCGAACTAATTTGTACAGGAAAGAGCTTTATAGTTTCGACGCCAGTCGAGAGTGATATAAACAACACCAGGTGGGGACATTTCGCACTGGGGATTGGATTTCAACTTGACCCGATTCTTCGGCAAAAAAATTTAATGAATGCCATCGGTACTCTCCGTCTCACTATATTCAGGAGACTCGGGAATTACCGGGCTTTCTGCGGAATTTCGCACAGAGCAAACTCGAGATAGGAAGATGGTCAGATCCACTTACGCCAGAGTGTATCTGTTTTTAATCATATTGGAGAAATATTTATGAGGGAGTTGGGGACGGATGGTGAGGCCTGCACAGGTCACAAAAAGCCAAGGCTATGTAGGGTTAACACTGCGTATATAACACATATTAATTTGAGCTTAATAAATAAAATCCATCCGTGATTTTGACATACGAACCTTAGTACATCTTGCAGGTAAATGTGAAGTGGAAGCTACCTGGCGGAGACTTGTGGTATTTTCCTCAGAAATGTAGTCCAGGCATTTCCCGTTTGGACCTGAAGTCAAAGAGAAAGGGAATGTGTAGTATGGGTCATTTTTGTTGCAGCCGGCATCGGTTAACTTATAACTTAACACTGAAATATATACTCCCAAATACTTTCACACAGTTTGTGATACACTGTACTTTCGTCTTTAAAAAAGTGACACAAACCTTTTGGTTTAGACCCGTTAGCTTCATCAAAATTAATAATTTGTTTATCATTACCGCCCGCCCCCAAATCCTGCCTCCGCCCGAAGATTCGTTTTTTTATCGTTTTCGTTCTGAGGTGGCTTAGAAACAAGATGTTTCAGCAATGTTTGTCGATTTCAGAAATGTTTGCCGATAAGCACGGACGGTTCCATTTCCATGAAAGTAACAGTTCATCTATCAGCTTGTTTCAACGCATATTTCATACAGAATACATTATGCCCAAATATATGAAATAAAAATAAATGAAAAATAAAATTCACCCGCACATCCCCATTTCCTGGCGAGCAGGTGATAATAAACGAAACATTAAATTTGATGAGCCTTAATGGACTCCAGCGTAACCCTCAAGTGATATTGCAATTTATGTCGTTAATTTCCATTTTCGAGGAGCTTATCCACCGTCAAGTACTATAAATCTTATCCCGGTGACCTGAGATGATCACGGATATCCGTTATCATATATTAACTGATATCTCATTCACCATTTCATGTCCATTCATACGGGGCCGGTTACAAGTGATTACACATGTACTTGAATATTTTCAATTCAATCGACTCGGTCATCGACATGCAGATAGGCTATCAACATCCAAACAGCTCCGGGAACACGTGTAGGTGGTTCGGTACCGTTCACTCTACTCATATACCGTGCAACAGGGCCAAGTCGAAATTTGATTGGACCGGGTTGGTGCAGATGATGTAGATCTTACTGGGCTTCATTTTGCGAGGTTAGATATTTTAGTCCAAATAGAGGCAGATATGTTTAGTGGCTGAAGTAGGACATGCATTCATGGAGGCTCCATGATTGTATTAATCCTATCAGGCCGAGGTGTCATGATGCCCCCGCTCTCCTACGAAACTTTTTACCATATTTCCGGCCCGGCGACAAAATTGAGAGCTGACACGCCGTGGCTTCGAAGTTTATTATATTGTGTCAAGCTCTACCAGAAGATGTAAAAACAGGCACTTTTTGATTGATTTTCCGGCCAGATTTTTATATACTTTTTTATGTGTTTTTTTTTTGCAAAAACCGCATGATAAATTAGTAAATAATAATCTGGTGTGCAGTAAAATAGATTTTGTCCAACTTTCCTAGAAGAAAAGCAGGAATATTGAAGAAAAATGAGGAAAGCATCACTTTTCTGGTATCTCACATGGCCGCCATATTGAATTTACCCATGATCCTCTACTCGGGGGGTTATGCAAATAGGCTCAAATTGACCCCAGTATGATAAACGAAAAGTCGTTAATCCCAGATGACCGCTTTGATGACCTCACAGTGACGTCATTTTCAAAATGGCATTTTTGGTCGATTTTTCAGTCAGATTTTTTGAATTTTTTATTTATGTAATTTCTCTGCAAAACTGGATGATATAATAAATTAGTAATATTAATCTCAAGTGAAATAAGATAGTTTTTGTCCATTTTTCCCAGCGTAAAATGCAGTCATTTTGAGGGAAAAGACGATAACATCACTTTTCTGGTACCCCACATGGACGCCATTTTGAATTTACCTATGATCTTCTGCTCGGGGGTTCATTCAAGTAGGCTCAAAATGGTCCGTGTAGCCTTGCACAATTCAATTTTCGTTTTTTTGCTTTTGGTTTCTCAAAATCAAAAATTGAAATTTGACCGTCAATTTTCAATTTTCGTTTTTCGTTTTCTGTTTCTCAAAAACAAAAAATGAAATTTGACATTCAATTTTCGATTTTCGTTTTTCGTTTTACTTCGCGTAAAAATGAAAATCAAATATTGAAAATTGCCTCGATTTGTCCGTTTTTCGTTTTTTGATTTTAACTTTGACGCGTCAATGTTAACTGCGCACGAACAAGTCTTATGGTGTCACTTTCGGTCCGCGGAGTAGTATGGAAAGCGCAAATCGGATTGTATAGGCAGGTGTGGAGCATAGTATGGAACACCAGTAGGGGAAAATATTTGGGAGTTTCATTACACTATAGATCCCTGGAGCCAGGCATTCGACCTAGATTATAATGGGCCAACTGCGCATGTGCAGAAGCGAGTAGGCATTCGTGCAGCAGGTGTGATGCATTATATGGAGAACAACGGAGGTGATACACACGGTAGTTTCATTAAAGTAGGATAGTATAAATAAATACGTGGGTACCTTAATCATAACCCCCGAAGGAACTACCCGCTTCGATGCGTTTGACATCCGCACTTAAAGCGTTGAAGCGTTTTTGACGCTGAACGTTGACGGGCATCTGAACGCTCCAACGATCCAGGTCCCAAAAATAGAGAATGGAGATTGGACCTGAAGCGTTGAAGCATTCAGACGTCTGGCATCAAACGTGGCGATTGTGTGCTTGTTTGAAATGGTGGTTTACGGGCCGCTTATGCGGATTTCGCGTCCCATCACCGCGATGCTTACTCTTATTGGTATTACATCTTTGTTGGTATCTTTGTAAATACTATATTTCAAATCAATAACAAATAGCGGTTGTGTGCAGAATGCTGTTCGCTTTTGTAGCGCTCTAAACATCTATTTTTAGAAATGAGAAAATCTAAGACTGCGTCCTGATTGGCTCAGGCCTCAATGCCAATAACCAATGAGAACAGCGGGATGCCACCTATCCAGACCTGTCTGGTGCATCTTCACAAGTCCAGGTAAATCGTGAATCCTCGCACAGGGTTTACCTGGACATTTTTGATGATTCGAGTGAGTTCTTGAGTCGTTGCCTCAATCTCGAACATTTCATCCCCAGAGGTTATTTTGAATCAGCATGTCGGCATCCCAAGCCGGCGGTTTTTGCTTTGACTCACTATGTCGATTTCAGCCTGACATCAAAGTTATGTCAGCGATGTCACATCTCAAACAGTGCAGCTAGCGGATTGTCGTAATGAGCTAGCTGAGCCTGTTCAATAATTGGTTTGATTTAGAGGATACCCCTTGATCTTTTTTTATCCAGAACTACCGTGAGCAACTAACCAAGGCAACGTATAGATACCCTAACAAAACGATCAATACACTGGCTCCCGAGGATGGCCTGGTGGGCCACATGCCTCTCACGCTCCACACCTCTAAAACGACACGATTCATGTTTTCTATTCTACTCGGCGTACCGGAAGTGACATCATAACCCGTCCACGTGCGAACTTAACATTGATACGTCAAAGTTAAAATCAAAAAACGAAAGTCGAGGCAATTTTCAACATTTGATTTTCACTTTTGCGTGAAGCAAAACGAAAAACAAAAATTGAAAATTGACTGTCAAATATCAATTTTCGTTTTTTGTTTTTGCAATCCCAGGATCAAAAATTGAAAATTGACGGTCAAATTTCAATTTTTGATTCTATGATCACAAAAACAAAAAACGAAAATTGAAAATTGACGGCCAAATTTCAATTTTTTATTTTGAGATTACAGAAACAAAAAACGAAAATTGAAAATTGACCGTCAAATTTCATTTTTTGATTTTGAGAAACCAGAAACGAAAAACGAAAATTGAACTGTGCA